>SKCR01031183.1:0-114862 GCA_019454045.1 Zanthoxylum bungeanum
ATGCTCAAGAACAGAAACAAACTATCTAAGTTTAAGAATTATGAAGATTACCTCCAAATCTCCTAATTTCCTTAAACTTTTTCTTGATTTTCTCACTTTCTTCCTTGATTCTTCAAACAAATTTTTGAGAGCTTTTGTCTACGGAGGTTCGGCCATGGAGTCTCCTATGAAAGAGAAAACAAAATTTCACTTTAAATAAAAGGCCAACCGACTTTTAGGGTTTAAGAAGGGTATTTTGGTCATTTGGTCAATTAATCTCTAATTAATTAATAATAATAACCTTTAAGATAACAAATCCAATTTTTGTAAACTTTAAGCTTAATAAAATCATGGCCACATGTAACCAATAATAATCAAACATATTGCATAACAATTATTTAATATTGAAATAATTTTAATTATCTAGATATTTACATTTAAACATCTAAATAATTAATTAATGCGATTATTATTATATAAGTATTTTTATTACATTAATAGCAAATACATATATTAATGGCATGTGTCAAAGTCTCATTTGACAATTAATTAATATGTATCCAATCAAATCTTGTATCAAACAAAAATACACATTAATTAATAACTGACCGAAATGCCCATAATGCATATATTTCCGTTTAAACGATTAAACAATTTGAATTAACTCATTTAATCTGATGAAGTATTATGTTGTAACATCCCCGATTTGGTAGATGCTACCGGCAGGGAATAAGTCGTATTATCCCTTGAGCCTCTGGCTTTCTAACTAAAAACTGCACTATTATTCTTTTCTTAATCAGAATCTTATGCATGGAACCAACGCCCAAACTTGACAACATGACATGCAAGCTCACCATTAATCAGGTATACTCAATAACACTACATTTACAATGACCTTCACATATCTGAAGACTAATACATGACTATTACTTGATTATGACTGGACTCTCACTCTTTCTGACTTGAACTGGTGGACTTCATACTGATGAGTGACATTTATATCACTATTTCCCACTCATTTAACTTAATATTTTGTATAGTTTCTTGAGTTTTATGAACGTTTTGATGTGTTTTATTGTTATTTTGCAGATAAATAAAGTTTGGACAGCACTGGAGGCAATTTGGGGCAAAACCGGACAAAAATGCGTCAACAGTGATATTTCCCGTCTGCGCGTCGCGAACGCAGGAGCACTGCGCGCCGCGACGCCCAGCGTGTGCCGGTTCTGCTAAAATGCGCCATGGTCAACGGGTCAACAATTTGAAAAGTTTGACTTTCCTAAAATGCGCCGTTGCCACGTGTCAACAAATATGCTGCCAGACACTCTCTGACATGACACGTGTCGCCTCATCATCAGCCATGTCATCGGTCAACGAGTCAACATCGCCACGTGTCATGCCACGTCATCAGCCACGTCAGCAAGTCAACCGAGTCAACTTGCCACGTCAGCCTCAGCCAATCAGAACTTGACACGTGTCGCCACGTGTCGCAATCCCATTGTGCCGACGTTGTACAGTCAGCCGCCACGCACGTCAGCGCCACGTGTCGCCACGTCATCGCCACGTCATCGTCGCGTCAGCATGACGTCAGCATGACGTCATCACAATAATTGAGAATTAGCCGCCTTGACACGTGTCAGTTGTACAGTCAGCCGCCTTGCTACGTGTCGCCGTCTCATTGTGCCACGTCGACATTTGAGCGTCGCGACGCGAAGCGTCTTAGCGTCGCGACGCGCGCACAGTGACCAAACAGTAAAATTTGTTTTGCTATAAATAGGCCGCGAATTTTCAGTTTTCATAACACCTTTCTCTCTCTTGATTTCTCTCTCTAGAGAGATTTTCTCTCTCTAGAATTTTTATTTTATTTTTAGTTTTTTTTATTTTAGTTTTGTAAATAATTTTAATTACTTTTTGTAATAATAGTATTTAATTTTTACTTTTTACTTTTTTACAGTTTTTACTATTCACCATGTTGAAATAATTTCCTCAGCTAGGGTGAAAGGTAATTCTTCTACTATTGCTATTTAGATTAATCTCCCTTAAAAATAATATATTAACTAATTAAAATATTGACTTAATAAGGAATACCGCTATATTGGTCGGTTGGTAATTTAATTTTAATCTGTGTTTAAACCTGACTAATCAAGGATACCGCCAGACTGGTCGGTTGGTGTAAATTTATTTTTGGTTCCGCCTTAATGGCTGGTTGGACTTAATTTGACTTAATCTGGATACCGCCAGACTGGTCGGTTGGTAAATTCAACACAAGTTTATATATATTTTTATGGGAGATATCTAAATTAGTAGTAGTAAAAGTAATTCCTTTTACCTTAGCATTTTATTTTATTGTAATTTACTTTTCAGCATTTTACCTTATGTCTTTTATTTTATGTATTTTATTTTTATAGTCCTAGTTATGTGTTAGTTAATTAGGGGTTGTGATGACTTTTAATATCACAGGTTTATAAGGGATTATTTTATAGTTGGGTAATTTAAAAGTTTATTTATTAAGTCTTAAGCTTAATGCTTCTTGTTGTCTGATCACCAGATGATTGAAATAGACATAGGGATTTTAGGTTTCAGCCTTAGACTTAATAGCCCACGATCTTCCTTGAGGATAGATAACCCTTTAATAGATTTCCTTACAGGATAGGAATATACCTGTCGGGCGGGGGTACCATAATTGGAACTTAGACTTAATGAATCCAGGTAATGTGTTGACATAGGAATATGGTTTAATTGGGTTATACTGGTATTTGTAATTGACCATCGGAAGAGGCTTTTACATAATTTAGTGTTCCAGTTAGTAAACTGATTTATTACACAAACATAAAATAATCACTCTTCATCTTTTAAATGATATTAAAAGAAATCACAACCTTAGATTTTTGTGTCTATTATTTTCCTTAGTATTTTCTTTTATCTTTTTATTTATTTAGCAAATCTTCAATCAACCAAATCAATCAAGCAATCAATTCTATTCTCCCTTTAATTAGATATTTGTAAAAATAGATTCAATAATTAATAACAACAATAGGAATTAAGTCCTCGTGGGATCGATATTTTTATACTACTTGAACGATACGTGCGCTTGCGTTATACGTGTGTGTTTACGCCGGTCAAGTTTTTGGCGCCGTTGCCGGGGACTTATATTTCTTGAGTTATTAATTTTGAAGCTATCTAATTTACTTGTATCTAATTTTCTTTATTTTTATCTGTAATTTTTATTTCTTTCTTTTGATTTCAGGTGACTTACAAATGGAACATTACTGGGAGATTGAAAGATTACGTGCTTTACAAGAAGATACACCCCAAATCTGGGAGCAACAGTCCGGTTTTCTGAGGCCTGTTGTCGAGCTTAATGATTATCACTGGTGCCAGAACCAAGCAATACTACATTTGCTCAACATAATTCAATGTGGAGATGTGACATATGTAATGGTGACCACCCAAGCGATTATTGCGAATACAACTACCATTCGGGTGGCAGAACTATCAAGATCCTTCAGGTATGACGAGCCATCACATTTCAAAAGCCACATTTTTCATCTTATCCACCATCTTCCTTCGATCCTTATCAAGAACCAGAACCATCCGAGGAAGATCAATTGATTCACATATTCAAAGAACAAGCAGCTCAATTTGATGCACAAATTCAGAGTCAAACAGAATCCATACAGAGAATGACAGATCAGATCAGACAATTAACAGAAACCAGAACTATATACCTCAAGAACCATTCTCAGATGACACTGATGAAGCCTTCGAGTACCAATCATTTCACAATGACACGTTCAACAGAGGAGGAGGCTGAGCAGTATCAACAACCAGAGGTATCAGTTCAGGAACTTGAACCGGCAAAGTCTCGATTTGATTTTTTATTTTTCAGATTCTGACGAGATGAAGCTGAAACATTTGTACCAACTGCATCAAAAATTGAGGATGTTTTTCTGTATCCTCAAAATGAAGATCTTGGAGAATGTTGTTGCACAAATGTTTGAAGAAGATCAACTTGAGCCAATCAATTCACCCGAATCAGAGAGGAGAGACCTAATGTCTGACTCATCTTCAAAATCCTCAGGTGGAGCAAGAAACAGAGCAAATGGAGGAGCAAATGTCTGAACTTAATAAAGATCCAGAGCATTCAGGAAAAACATCGCTGTTTTGGGGATACAAATCAAAGATATCACCCAGAAGCTTGACAGAATGGAATTTCCATTCCAAGTCAAGCACACATACGAGACCTCCTAATTTTCTTTCTTTCTTTTCAGGAACCACTGGAGCAAAAAAGATTAAAAGGTGAACGAGCACTGAATGAGACAAAATTCTTTTTGCCACTTTACCGTTGGAAGAGACCATTCAAAAGCAACGCTCACGGGATTGTCTTTAATCGGACATCCAAAACGACATTGAAACCTCCTTAACATATGGATTTCAGTCACGTCTGGCTGAAGACGAAAAATTTAGCGCTAGCAGGGAGGCAACCCATGCAATTTGATGTAATTTATTTTTCATATTTTGTGTGAACTTTTTAATTTTTTTGTGTGTAGTTTTGCAGGAAAAAATAAAAACGGAATTTTTCAGGACAAAGTAGGCCAGTACAAGCGGGATTTTCAAAATAAAAATTTGACAAAATCACGAAGATACAAAGTTGATCCAGGAGATGACCGAGTAAAAAGACACTTCTTAAGAGGCGTCCCTATGGATTTATCCGTCGCAAGACATGGTTTTGCCAAAAAAAAAAAAAAAAAATCCTAAAATTCCGAGAGTCGCGACGCACGCCCAATTTCAGCGTCGCGACATTGGTTTGTTTACAGGTCTAAAAATGGGCAGCCACCAAGACAGATTTCATTCATCTTCTTCTTCTATGAACAGCACGGAGTCAAACCCAACAAGAGACCAGAAGCCGAATCATCACCACCAACCACCAATCATCACCTCAAAACCGAGATCCACATAGCTCAACCACCCATCACGCAGATCCACCCAAAGCTCACCAGCCACCATCAAACCGAGATCGAACTGACACCACCGACCGCAACCTTCGCCGAGCCAAGAACAAACAGAAACCGAACCGTGTCAAACACCATCCACCACCCTCGACCACCGCAAGCCAACCCACCGAGAACCACAAGCCGAGAACTACCAGAAATCGGCAACCCCATAGCCGAGTCCTTCACCATCAAAACCAACCCATCCACACGAACACTCAACACCGAGAGCCATCGCCGAGATCTAATCACCGAGACCAAACCGAGACTACCCAATCGCCACTGTCTCGCCTGAACCAAACCACACAAGTCGCACCATTGCCGGATCTCCAACCCAAAACCGCAAAAACCGACAAAGTCAAACCCATCACCACTGCCGCCGACCGAACCACTGCCAAGCCATTCTGTCAGGATCAAAGCCGACCTTCATCACCACACCAAGCCGAGCCCACTGCCGTGTCTTGCCGTGACTGCCATAGCCGACCTCCGCAAGC
Source organism: Zanthoxylum bungeanum (assembly GCA_019454045.1). NCBI lineage: Eukaryota > Viridiplantae > Streptophyta > Magnoliopsida > Sapindales > Rutaceae > Zanthoxylum > Zanthoxylum bungeanum. The sequence continues at coordinate 5,462 of SKCR01031183.1, forward strand.
CAAAATACTCCAAAACAGACCCATCACCCCCAAAACCAAGAACAACCACGCACCCCAAAACAACCAAGCAACCGAACCAATTGCTGAATCAGAAACTAAAATACGGTAAGATTTGAAAAAAAAAAAATTGATTTGGTAATTGGGTAAATTGAAAAATGAATTGTGAATTGGTTGTGAATTTTGAATTACGAAGTGTTGGATGGTTGAATTTGATTCGTAGTAATTGGGGGCGAAGAAATTGAGTTTGATATTTGGAGTTTGGTTGTGGCATTTGATAGATTTAGGTTGTTGGATAATCAAAAATTCAGGGGAGATTCTGTCGAATTTTTCTGAAAAATACCAAAGTTGGGATTTGATTGGTGATAATTTTTTAGGGTGAATTTTGGGGAAAGTTTGAGTTTTTAAAGGTGAATCTGCCAAAATTTTTAATGAAAATGGTCAAATAGCAATTATGGTAAGAACCGTAATTGGGCATAAATCTTAAAAGGTAATTTTTCCTGTAAAATTTCAGCTGATCAGGTATGATTTTCTACACTCTTCTTCACTTTTTAAGACATTGGGGACAATGTCTCATTTAGGTTTGGGGGAGAGATTTAGTTGATTAGTACCTTGTTTTTAGTTGTATGTTGTTTTTATTTTTAGTTCAAAATTTTTCGAAAAATACAAAAAAATTGAAAAATTTTCAAAAATTACAAAACTATTTTGCAATTTTGTGTTTTTATTTTGACTAAAAAAGTGGAATTGGTAAGAGGTAGCCGAGTAAGGAATTTCCACTCCTGAGACGTATCTCAAACCTATTTCGAAATAAGTTAATTTTTGTTTATTTCATTTTGAATTATTTAATTTGTGAATTCTCCTTAACACTGACTAAATTGGATCTTCATATGTTCAGTTGACAGGTATTATGAACTTACATGGAAACATACGGACATGAGCTAAAATTGAAAAGTTTGTAATATTCAGTGCTATAGTTTAATTGGAGGAAGCATCTCTAATTAGTGATGGAGTAAAAAAAAAAAAAAAAAAAAAAAAAAAACGTCCGAGATCCGAGTTATTAAGTCTGTAAGGGTATTTTAATACTAGTGCCCTAAAACCAACTGGTTGGGAGTCATTGGCCCAAAGCTCGTTACATGGATCGAAGATGCTGCAAAAATATATATATCTGAAGTCTGAGTAATTAAGTTCGTAGGGGTGTCTTAACACCTGGTGCCCTAAAGCCAACTGGTTTGGGAGCTACCGACCCAAAGCTCGCTACATAGACGGAAGGTATTGTATATAAATAAAAAAATAAGAAAAAAAAAAATCAAAGAAAAAATCAGAAAAATCAGAAAAATATTCCATTGCTACACAAAGGTGTGAAATCTGATAGAACTTTAGGACAAAAATATTACTCTCTTATCAACTGCACTTATGACTGTTGTGGGCAAAAATGAGTTGATTAATATTTTGTTGGCTGTGTATATGGAGAATGGCAAAAATAATCGGAGAATTTACTTATTTAGTAATTTAGAAAGAAACAAAACAACTAATAACTTGGAGTAGAATTTTCACCTGATTAGTCACTATCTTTCTTTATTCTCTTTTCGCTTGTCTTTTTGCTTTTGTGTGCATTAGTTTTACTACAACACTTTTTACTTTTGTAAAATGTTTGTGGGTATCATTGCTGTAAACCCTCACGAGACTACACTCGTCCACTAGGGACACCTAGGGGTTTAAAGGCTTGTTGCATATGCTAAATGCAACCGTGATCCCAACGAAAATGGCTTAGTTTAATTTGTTATGTTATTTTATTTTGTATTTTGCTCGAGGACTAGCAAAATGTTAGGTTTGGGGGTGTGATGAGTGACATTTATATCACTATTTCCCACTCATTTAACTTAATATTTTGTATAGTTTCTTGAGTTTTATGAACGTTTTGATGTGTTTTTATTATTTTTGCAGATAAATAAAGTTTGGACAGCACTGGAGGCAATTTGGGGCAAAACCGGACAAAAATGCGTCAACAGTGATATTTCCGTCTTCTGCGATTCGCGACGCAGGATCACTGCGCGCCGCGACGCCCAGCGTGTGCCGGTTCTGCTAAAATGCGCCATGGTCAACGGGTCAACAATTTGAAAAGTTTGACTTTCCTAAAATGCGCCGTGCCACGTGTCAACATCATATGCTGCCGACACTCTGACATGACACGTGTCGCCTCATCATCAGCCATGTCATCGGTCAACGAGTCAACATCGCCACGTGTCATGCCACGTCATCAGCCACGTCAGCAAGTCAACCGAGTCAACTTGCCACGTCAGCCTCAGCCAATCAGAACTTGACACGTGTCGCAATCCCATTGTGCCGACAGTTGTACAGTCAGCCGCCACGCCACGTCAGCGCCACGTGTCGCCACGTCATCGCCACGTCATCGTCGCGTCAGCATGACGTCAGCATGACGTCATCACAATAATTGAGAATTAGCCGCCGCTTGACACGTGTCAGTTGTACAGTCAGCCGCCTTGCTACGTGTCGCCGTCTCATTGTGCCACGTCGACATTTGAGCGTCGCGACGCGAAGCGCCTTAGCGTCGCGACGCGCGCACAGTGACCAAATAGTAAAATTTGTTTTTTGCTATAAAAGGCCGCGAATTTTCAGTTTTCATAACACCTTTCTCTCTCTTGATTTCTCTCTCTAGAGAGAGTTTCTCTCTCTAGAATTTTTTTTTATTTTTTTTAGTTTTTTTTATTTTAGTTTTGTAAATAATTTTAATTACTTTTTGTAATAATAGTAATTTAATTTTTACTTTTTACTTTTACAGTTTTTACTATTCACCATGTTGAAATAATTTCCTCAGCTAGGGTGAAAGGTAATTCTTCTACTATTGCTATTTAGATTAATCTCCCTTAAAAATAATATATTAACTAATTAAAATATTGACTTAATAAGGAATACCGCTATATTGGTCGGTTGGTAATTTAATTTTAATCTGTTTTAAACCTGACTAATCAAGGATACCGCCAGACTGGTCGGTTGGTAAATTTATTTTTGGTTCCGCCTTAATGGCTGGTGGACTTAATTTGACTTAATCTGGATACCGCCAGACTGGTCGGTTGGTAAATTCAACACAAGTTTATATATTATTTTATGGGAGATATCTAAATAGTAGTAGTAGTAAAAGTAATTCCTTTTACCTTAGCATTTTATTTTATTGTAATTTACTTTTCAGCATTTTACCTTATGTCATTTTATTTTATGTATTTTATTTTTATAGTCCTAGTTATGTGTTAGTTAATTAGGGGTTGTGATGACTTTTAATATCACAGGTTTATAAGGGATTATTTTATAGTTGGGTAATTTAAAAGTTTATTTATTAAGTCTTAAGCTTAATGCTTCTTGTTGTCTGATCACCAATAAGATTGAAATAGACATAGGGATTTTAGGTTTCAGCCTTAGACTTAATAGCCCACGATCTTCCTTGAGGATAGATAACCCTTTAATAGATTTCCTTACAGGATAGGAATATACCTGTCAGGCGGGGGTAGCCATAATTGGAACTTAGACTTAATGAATCCAGGTAATGTGGTTGACATAGGAATATGGTTAATTGGGTTATACTGGTATTTGTAATTGACCATCGGAAGAGGCTTTTACATAATTTAGTGTTCCAGGTTAGTAAACTGATTTATTACACAAACATAAAATAATCACTTCATCTTTTAAATGATATTAAAAGAAATCACAACCTTAGATTTTTGTGTCTATTATTTTCCTTAGTATTTTCTTTATCTTTTTTTATTTAGCAAATCTTCAATCAACCAAATCAATCAAGCAATCAATTCTATTCTCCTTTAATTAGATATTTGTAAATAAATAGATTCAATAATTAATAACAACAGTAGGAATTAAGTCCTCGTGGGATCGATATTTTTATACTACTTGAACGATACGTGCGCTTGCGTTATACGTGTGTGTTTACGCCGGTCACATACCCTAGTGACTGCATCAGTATTCGTCCTCCCGAGCTCGTCCTCTGAGAATACCTGCAAAACAAGGAAAACTGGGAGTGGGGGGTTTAGATCGTTGTGCGATATAAGTGAGTGGACGATTTAAAATAAAAACTGAAATACTATAATGAAAAACATTTGGTTCTACAACCAAATTTAGAGATAACTTTGCATGAAAACTCTTTTCTTGTCTGAGAATCTGAACTCTTTTCTGAAGACTCATATGAAATCTTTCTGTAAAACTTATCTTTTATGTAAAATTTCTTATAAAACTATTGTTTTCTGAAAACTTTCTTTTCTAAAACCTTTCTCTGAAAATTGTATTGAAAACTATTGTTGTAAACTGTATCTGTCTCTGAAAATATGACGTATGGGGGCATTACGTATCGCCATCCCTCATACGCCTAACTAGAGCCAGAAGTGAAAATCCATGACTTTAAGGCGTTACCTATCGCCGTCTCCTAAAGCATGCCACTATTGTCCCTAAAACTAGTGGTCTTGGGGCGTTACTGTTGGATTCTCTAAGGTCCATGGATCATTATCAAGCAATGAAACAAGTGAATACAACAAAGGAGAATGGCGGAATCATACTCACAATGAACGGATTGGATGCTACGAAGAACAAAACTGTCTGCCCTCCTCCATGAAGCTCGGCAGTGGGCTGATTTTGATCTTCATTTTCAGCCATGGTCCTCCAAGAAATCTTCAAGCTCCAAGCTTACAAAATGGATTCTAAGCTAACGAAATCACTGCCCCTATCACCTTGGTATAACTCTATGTGTGCTAGCACCTTGAAGATTTACAACAAATCTCCATAGCTTCTCATTATTTCGGTTCAACCAGAAAAACAGAGGAGGAATAAGCTGTTTTGTCGAGAGAGAGAGAGAAGGAGAAGAAGAAGTGGTTTTGGCTCCAAAAACCATATATCAAGAGAGAGAAAATGAAATGTGTAATTGTTAATTAATTTCCAAAAATCAATTAACATATACCATTTTTCAATTTTCAAAAGTCAAGCAATAAATGCCCTCAACCACCAACATCAATCAATCAAGTGACAACTTGTCACATCACTCAAAGTGACATTTGATTTGACACTTGATGTGACTAATGATTTGACGCTTGATTTGACTTGCGTGCCGCACTCGAATTCAAAATACGAATGCGCTCGCAAACAATCCCAGGCTGGGGTTCGTTAATTCCAAATTAACGAATTTTCCGTTGCGACGTAATTAAATGATTTTGCCTAGCGAAATCACTATTCACGTCGCTAACGAATTAATTCTAAATTAACTCGTTCGCCCGAATTAAAATCTAATTTTAATTCCGCGTCGAAATCCAATTTCGTTTAATATATCGAATATATTAATTTATCGATTAATTCCAAATTAATCGTTCTCTCTTTTAAATAATATTTTATCCTAGATAAAATATATCCGTAATTAATCCCAGATTAATTTTCTCTCTCATCAAATTTATCCCAGATTAATAAAGTGCGAGTCATACGTCATCGGTGAATCTTCGGGAAGCGACCCATGAGATCCTCAGATATGTTGGCAGTAAATTCGTTTGTCGGACTATCCGAACACGTAAGTACCTCGTACTATGCCGTTGTGCCCTCACAACGCGCACAAGTGTAATACTAGTCTTTTACGTATTTATCGATGACCAATCTCGATAATACTCTGACTAGGGATATTTAATGATTTATCCTTCGTGGACTGATACTGTCTCATATCATTCTCAATCCAGGAACAAATCATAAGGACCTCCTATCATTTATACATCTTGGTGATCTAATCACAAATGATAAGAGTGCAATCTCCTTTGTCACATAGTTAATTATACAACAACACCGTGATCTGTAAAAATAGTGACGCTATGGGTTATAATTGTCCAACAATCTCCCACTTGGCCTATAGCCAGTCACTCGAGTGTCTTACACCCGAACTATGTACGGTTGGCTCAAACTGTTGAGAAGGTCTTTCGTCAGTGGATTTGCATGATTATCGTCTGATGCGATTTATATGATCATCACATCGCCACGATGTATGATCCGAACGAATCAGATGAATAGTCGAAGTATGTATCTGGATCGTTGATGAGACCATTAATTCTTTAGCCTGTGCTGACGCCTAGCTCAGTTGCTAACAGAACTATATCTAATCTAATTAGATTTATTATCCACCCAAATGGCTTCTATTGCCGCCTCAGCTGCAGTAATTAACCCACATTTGTTGTTTATACGGTAACAGTATCTTGCTTGGAAGATTTCCAGCTCACTGTTCCGTTATTCAAACTTTATAGTACCGTTTTGCGACTTATAGTCGTTATTATCGGTTTAGGAAACTTACAGTAGTGATCCCAGTCACTTCAAGTTCTCATTCTCCATAGTCTAAGACAGAATCCTTAGATCTCTTAGATACTAACGGATGTTCTTAACATCAATCCAGTGACCATCACTTGGATTGGCCTGTTTGTGACTTCATATGCTCAAAGCGTATGAGACACCAGGTAACATATATTTTTCAATGTACGGTTTCTCAGAGAGTATTCGAAAGCCAAGCTTTCGCCGATTATTTTTATGGGAATATCATTTCCAAGAAATGACATATTATCATTACTTTATAGGACATTTATTGTCAGTGCTCTCCCACTAACCCTCTTATATACACAAGAATCATTTTCGTTTTGAATTAAATCATAAACTATTATGATACATCAAAACGATAATTCCAAGAACCTAATGTTTGCTTCAATCCAAACATGGATCGAATAACCGCAAACCTTTTTGCTAGTTTTGGTACGACAAAACTGACAGGATGTTGTAAGCATCCTCTGAAAGGTTTTCGTTTAAGGAAAGCGATTTTTCCGTTCAACTGACATATTTCACAAATGAAACATGCAGCATTAGCAAGCATTATCCAAATGGATTTACCGTGGCAACAGGTAAAAGGTTGAATCGTAATCAACACAATGTTGATAACGATACCTTTCCGCTAAAAGCCTAGCTTTATACGTTGGTATGTTGCCATCCATGTATGTCTTCCTTGAAGACTTATATAGTACCAATAGGCACAATGCTTTGCGGTACATCAACTAGTGTCCAAACTTGGTTGATATACATGGAATCCATTTCGGACCTCTGGCATTTTGCCATAATATGGAGTCGATACCTTGTATCACTTCCTCATACGTAGTCAGTTGGTATTCCTCAATAAGATAGACATATTTATGAGGTGAGATCAGAAACCCATACCCCATGTTGTTTTATGACTCTCTCCGACATAATTGGTTCTTGTGTATTCGAATATTAATGGTATAGTTTCATCTTTGATGAACTATTTGTGTTCCATTATGATTCGGTGCCTTGAATAGTATCACTCCGATTTTCATCGAGTTTTACTATCCTCCCACTTACCACTGCATATCGGTATTCCTCTTAGGAAAATCGCATGGCGAGCTACAATTACATTGTTATCTAGTGAGATGTATAAGCACTATGCTTATGGTTTCCCTAGGATAACCTGCAATTGGCACTTATCCAATTTGGGTTTTAGTTTGGTATCATCCAAAAATATGCCTAGCATCCCAAATTTTCAGGAATGAGAAACCTAGTTTCTTTTCCTGTTCATATCTAATATGAAATCTGTCTAACAGATTTTAATGGAACCTTATTCTAAATAAGTTCTGCACTGTTAATGCTTATCCGTTGAAGGAAATGGTAGCTCAGAGCGACTCATAATTAACCTTATCATGTCCAACAAAATTCGGTTACTCAATTCGGACAAACTGTCAAACTGACGTGTTCCGGGAGGAGTCCTAATTTGAAAGAATACTTTACTCTTTCAATTATATTAGAAACTTATTGCTTAAGTATTTTCCATTACGGTCTTACCGTGACAGTATAATACTATAGCCGATCTGTTTGTCTATTTTCGTGTCGAAACTTAAAAGTTTCTGATTTGTGTTTCGAAGAAACACATAACCATAACGTGATACCACATCCGTATAGGTCACGAAATATCTATATCCACCTCTAGCCTAGCTAGACATGGGCCCACTTGCTTCACTATGAACTAGGGCTCACAAATCGGTGACATTTGCACTTTTACCAAGTAAAGGTGTTTTAAGCACATTGCCCAATAAACTAGATTCATAGACTTTATTTGAATGGAATCAAATAAGTCCTAGTACCCACTCTTCGAAAGTGTGGATATACGAGTCTTGTTTAATTGTGTCTCAGACAACTATGCCACAAATTATTTTCTTCTGATCAAATCAGTTTGAGCTATTTGTTTGTCATTTAATATGTTTGAGATTTTATTTATATTCAAAATATAAATGATGTTATTCACATCTAATGTGTTTATCTCAATATCATCTTTATATAATAAAACACTTTAGTGTTCTAGAATATAAAGGTCAATCTGCAACAGATTAACACTGATATAGAGATAATGTCTCTAGTCAAACTAGTTACATTATAACAGTTTCCAAATTTAGGTACACAGCCGAGGGTAGTTCCTAAAATTAGGTTTATGTGGTTAAAACAACGACTTTCGTCCCATTTTCAATTCGCAGATCAAATCTCAATCTGAAGTTAGTATCCTGCTCATAGCAGATTCTAAACATCAGTATATATATTCATGTACCAGACTAAGTATTTAAAATCTAATTTTATTACTAGTAGTGAACATAATGTTGACAAACATATTTGAAGTCAAAGCCTTGCTCGTCTTCAATTCCTTCATGTCTGCTTTGTCCAAACGGCAGTCACGCTTCCGCGATCCCGTTTGCCACAATTTAGGCAGACATTTTAGGATATGTCCTTTATCTTCCCAGAAGACTATAATGATTTTGCCTTTGCCCTTTTTCACATTCCAGTAGCCTTTGGCCAAGCCTCGGGTTTCTCGAATATCGAAGTAAGGTGCGCCTTGCGCTACTTACCTTATTGCAAACTTTTGACTTTGTCTCCTTGAGAATAGTCATTAACTCTCCAAGAGTTATTTATTGCAATTTAGTACTTCTAAAATCTAAGTATAGATTTATGAAGATCCTTCAATTTCATTATCATACTTTAAGGATCTAATCCTTAGTTCTGATTAAGAAATTAAGGAGTCTACTGCGACAAGCTTAATGGATTAAGCACTAAAGTTATCATTACATAAATCTTCCAAAGATTATGCTCGACTATTTGCTTAACTCCGGGCTTAGGCCTAATATGTTATTTTATCAAATAAAGTAACTTATTAGTTTTTCCAGGACCATCCTGAAATTTATTCTCAATTTTCAAAATTAAACTATTTAAATACATTTTCCCTAGGATTATGTTTTAAATGTCAATCTTTCAATTTATCTTGATTTTAATAGTCCAACTATTTAATCAAAGATTTAGGTACTATTTATTATAATGATTAAAATAGTCCAACTATTTAATCAACTATAATTTAATTAAATCAAATACATTGATTACTATAATCCAATTATATAATCACTTATAAATGAAATGTTTGAATATAGTCCAACTATTTAATTGAAACAACAATTTAAATATTAGTCCAACTAACATTTAATTTATTTGCGAATGATATTGTTTGAGCGCGTATGGCAAGTAATTAAACGAATATTGCAAATTCAATTCTTGTCTCCTACTATTTTTCGACGAGCCTCTAACCATCTGTCGAGTACTCGGGAAACCGTGTTTCCTAGTGGGCTAGGATCCCGTTAAATATCACACAATCTTGACTTTGGCCAACAAATTGTATGAAAATTAACTAGGTAGATCTCTAAGATCGATTGGATCCAATCCAATTCCTAGATCCGGTAGGGGGACATCCAAGTACGAAACATATATCTTATATATGCCAATACATCCAATGTATTACCTAACCTTTTTCCTCTGAATCAACTAAGCCTTGGCTTTGGCACAACAAACTTAGTGATCCCAGTTAAGCGCGACCCATTGACCATGGAAAGCTTCGTAATCAATCTCGATGGACAAGAAGTGGTCTTGACTTTGGCCAACAAACCACAACTTTGACAAGACACTGATATGGAACAAAGCCTTCGTGATTCAAACACATCCTCGACGGATAAAGGCCTTGACTTTGGCCAACAAGCCAATGCCAGTCTCGGATCTTGAGTGAGAATCACTCAATGGAAGGAAAGACGCTTAATATGTTGCGAGGGTTTTTCGAGTGCAAATTGGCAACCAATTTATTATCTTTGTTAAGGTCTCATCATCATACACCCTTAAACATGCATTCTAAACACATAATAAAGCGCATATAAATAAAGTAAATAAAGTATCATATACCTAAATATATGAGAACTATGTCGTTGTGCCCTCACAACGCGCACAAGTGTAATACTAGTCTTTACGTATTTATCGATGTCCAATCTCGATAATACTCTGACTATGGATATTTAATGATTTATCATTCATGGACTGATACTGTCTCATATCATTCTCAATCCAGGAACAAATCATAAGGACATCCTATCATTTATACATCTTGGTGATCTAATCACAAATGATAAGAGTGCAATCTCCTTTGTCACATAGTTAATTTGTACAACAACACTGTGATCTATACAAATAGTGACGCTATGGGTCATAATTGTCCAACAGTTACGTATCGTCGTCCCCCAAGCCACTGAACTAGAACTGGGGGTGAGGATCTATGCTACCCTCCAAGCTCTGAAACTATGATCTAGGGGCATATGTCATCCCTAGTCCTGAACTAGGATCTAGGGACAATACGTATCGCCGTTCCCCCAGTCCTCCACATGTTCACATGTCGTCAGTCAATTCCATGGCTGTAACAAGTTATATACTGAGGTGGGTTTTTCCCTCATGCCTCGAAAATCATAAAATCATGCTTTGAAAATGTTTATATCTCAAACATAACTTAAAACAAAAGCTTTCATGTGATACTGAAAAAAATCATCTAACGCCCTAAAGCGTAAAAATAACTCTGTTACAAAAAACAACAAAATGAAAGTCAATTAAAAATGAAAGTGTCCACTCACAGATTAGAATCTGGTTGGTGCTATACTGCTTTGTCGAAGGAAATTGTAGTTCCTGCAATGGTCTATAAGTGGTAATTTGGTTAGATTATAAACCATGAGACAAGTTCGGAACTAGGCTAAGTTTCTCAATTCAAGTACGAGATATCGTCACTTGGTATATCATGCTTGTAATAAGTTATATTGTATGTACGCGAACTAATATGAGACCCTAGGGGTGGTCTCTAATACGTTAGGGTGGAACTGGGATGATTTAAAACTGATTTGGGAATGATTTTGTGCCACGCGTCGTGACGCAAATCCTTGCGCGTCGCGACATGCAACATCCAGAAACATGCTGCCATTTTTCCCTTGTGCGTCGTGACGCATAGCCCTTTAGCGTCGCGACGCGAATCGATTTTCCAGGATTCTATTTTTGCTTCTCCATGTTCATCATCTACCTAAAATTACCAGTAACACCTTCATACTAAAAACCAATGCACAATACATCATATCACACTCAATTTCACATACACTAAACCACCATCTCATCAACAATCAAATTTTAATCTATTTCATATACTTCACATAGTTATACCCAAAACTTAACAAGTTGGGGTTTTTCAAACATTCCATTGTCTTAATACAAAAATCACACAATCATCATCACACTCAAGCTCTCAACATATTACAAGTATCAAATCATCAAAACTTAATATTTCACAATTTGGGTCATTGATTTCTTACCTCTTTCTTTTAATTTCCAACACTTCTCAAGCCTCTAATGGTTTCCAAGCTCTTTCATTTTTTGTTTCTTTCTTCTTTTTCTTTCCTTTTCTCTCTTTCTTCTTCTTCTCTTCTTCTTCTTTTCTTCTCTTCTTATTCTTCTTCTCTTTCTCATTCACGTCTTCTACTCCATTTTTATTCTCCCTTTTATGAATTAGTGAATAGTGTTTCCTTTTATACTTAGCCATTAAAAAAATAAGAAAAGTGTAGAATTTTGAAGAAGCTTGTAGAATTTACTAGATTGCCCTCGGGTACTATTCATCTGAATTATTGATCCATAGTTTTAGCCTATTTTTGTTTCGAATTTGGAAACATATTCAATGTGAAAGTTGTAGAGCTCGATCTCAGCTTTCTGAAGATATAAAATTCATAAAAATCGGAGTTACATATGAGAAAGTTATGGCCAAAATACCATGGGCTATTCGGAGTGGAACATCATAGAATTTCGCATCGAAGTTTCAAAAAATTTACCTTTTATCCCTAAAGTCATTCCATGAATGTATATATGCTTGAACATAATTTATATTACGTAACACACGTTTCGTGATGTAACAGTACTACAGTGCAACAGTAGTAGAGACTACCAGTCGTTACAAATTATCCCCCCCCCCTTTAATAGGATTTGTCCTCGAATCCTCTTTAAACTTGGGATCTTATCATAGATCTCTGGATTTGTAGGTTCCTTATAAACCACTAACTTTATCTAACTATATACCTATTACCTTAGTCTCATCCAGTGTATTATACCCTTTCCCGATGATTTTCCGTGCGTTATCGTTCTGAAACTAGAATGCTATGACTTGGAAGTCGTAATAGAGTTATACATTAATTTGTTTGTTTGAACTCTTACTTTGTTGTAACTATTCTATTTCATCGGGAATTCTATATGACTTAACAACGAATTCCTTTGTCCGACTTATCATTTACTCCTTAACTAGTAAGCATATGAGATTCTCCATCATTCTTAATATCTATCTTATGCCTCATACCTTTTGTCATACTTGGGTAAACTGCTTCATAATTCATAGTTTTAGTAAGTATCCTTCAAGTTCTTTACTAAAAGGTACTTCTTCATTCTCATTTCATAAGATCTATACTGAGTATCCTCGACTTCCTCATTTCTGGACCTCTAGATGTGCCCAACATTCCTTGTCTTCAAGAAAATCATTTTCTCTAGATCTTTAGTTATGCTTAACAATTATTCAACTCAATCAGGTTCTTCTTAGTTAGTACATTTTACTCTTACTAGAAATACTGGTGTCTCACGGTTAGGCTTTCCATGTTCCCTTTCTGGAATCAAAAAGTTACATGAGTGATCCTTATCATTATTAACAATGATCGTGCTCGATACTCCTTTAGCTGCAGTTGTTTAACTTGATCGTAATTTCTTTCTCATAACTTAGCTATTTAACTCTCTATATTCTCCTTGTCAAGCTTTAACTGCTTATGATACCGCCTAGGGCTTCTTAGGTTACTGATATTGTCAACCGATGATGCTTGTACTTAAAATGTTGCTTCTGGGTAGTTTCCTAGTGGTCCTCCTCAATTGGCTACAGATTCAGGCTTAATTGCATGCACCTTGGTGCCTAAACCGTATTCTCTGCTATTAACATCGACGCTGGCGATTTGGTCCTGGTTAAAGCTCATACTCTTTTGTACTTTGCTTTCCTTATTACTATAAATCTGGTTACGGTGTTCCACACTAACTTATTTTTCATAGCCTAGTGTTGTCAAGGGTCGTTACTCAAATACATGCCATTTTACCGTACCTTGAGGATTCACCTGCTATACTAATTGCAATATTGCAGTAATTTATCTCCTCGATTCCCTACTATGCTACAAATCTACTAAACCACTCATACCCATGGCTTAGGCTGATACTAAGAAACCTTTGTTTTTACATGCTTCTATTTTTGCTTACTAAGTATTTTCTTCTATCATTTCGACAGATTCATTTCCAACTGTTTACTTGTTTGACCTTTTTATCTTCTCTCTTGCTATGTTCTACTCCTACGACTCGTTTGGCCTATGTCTCTGCTTCCTTATTCGAAGGATATCAATTCTTACACTCCCTTAGCCACGTCTATCGTTGCTCATTTATATCTCAGTCATTACTTGACCATTACTTCATCTATGTACCGCTCCATTTAAGCAACTTCTTTCTTAACGCCTTCACTCAGAACTGTCACTTACTTTTATTTTGTTCTTAAGCTATGCCTGAAATTCTTATGTTTCGGTATTCTTTCACTATTCTATCACTTATTCCTGGGAGTATCTTAAGGCAACCTTAAAGGTCCATCGTTGGTGCTATTGTCTAACGGGGATTGGGAGGATGGAGATTATCCTGGAGTCTTCTGGTGGTGGTGTTCTTACTAGCTATACATGATGTAGTTGCTTATGCTGCTCATTTATAAGGTTTATAACTCTTTTGTTTACATGTATGGTTTTGGCTCCCCCACTAGGGTACTACTACTAGGAACTATCTGAATTTCATGTTTCAACTTTACTACTAATTTGTTTTCCAATTATCGATGATACCACCTCTTATTGTGAACCTCCATAAGATTCATACTCTCTCAAACTCCTACCATACTCCCTCTATTATTCTTCCTTACTAAGTTTTGTTATGTTACTTTTCTTCCATTCTCATCTTAATTCCTTGAAATTTTTATTCCCCTGGAAACTCCATAAACTTTGATTACTTAGAACATCTCTACTAAATTTCTTGGTTCGAGTGCTACTCTCATCTGGTTCTTCTTTCTCAATATAATGAGACTCTTATGAGTCATACTATAATCTTGAGAGTCGCTCTCTCTAATTCCTTTACTCCTTTGAGTATTTACCACCCCCTAAGGGATTTCAATTCTAAGACGACTTTTAGGTTTGGCTTGGCTTACTGTGACTTCAAACTTTTCTGTCTTATGTAGAATTTTTCCATCTCGTGATTTTTCATCTATGTTTTGTTGTACTTATTGATTCAACCATCTAGGCGCCTCATAATCCATCTATTCTGTCAAGTACTCTTCTTTACTTTTTCTTCCTCTTACTGGGTTCTAAGTTGGGAATGGCTACATGCTCACATGTCTGGTTAGGTGTCTAAATACTTACTATAGTCGGGGGCTATTGAAAAGAAAAATTTATATTCATACTGCTAGGAACTGAATTTACTAATCCATGTCTTAGGATTCCTTACTCTTTTTTTTCCACTCATCCCGAGGTCTTCACTTACATTGTTGTCTCCAAACTACATTACCTATGTTACTATACGTACTGAATTCTCTTACTTCTTATGTTTCCTGCTTATTGTTTTCATATCATGTTTCTTTGCTTTACGCCATGCTACTGAGGCTAATGATGGTTAGTTCTTCTGACTACTTCCTAAATCTCTGTTCTCTGCTCTTGCTATAAATCACAACTATGACACTATGTTCTACTGTCCATACTGGTACTCTTGTCACTCCTAAATATATCCAACCTCACGGGTTTATCCTTTTATACTTCCATAGCCTTATGCTGGCTTTAAGCTAATCTGTAGGACCTACTATGTTTGATCTATTATGTAGACTCCTACTAACCTTGTAAGCATCGTGCTGACTTGCCTTGATCCTTGGGTTATACTGGGTTCTCTTCTTTACATCCTCATAAACTTCTTACTCCTCTCCTGGGTGATCTACCTTCCAAGGTTTTTTGTTTCTGAAGATGAACTCTTGTCGGGCTTCTTACGGTCGCCTATACCTATGCTAGTAGGAACTACTTTATGTCTCGTCGGTTCTTTTCTTTATGTCTTGATGGGTTTCGATATCCTTGTTCTGGTACTCTATGTCCTGGTAGAATCTATTTCTCATATAGGGTAGGTATGAGTTAGGCTCTGTCAAGACAACTTCTTTAACTAGTATGACTAAGCGGTTGAAAACTAGATAGTTTAAGATCTTGTCTCCATCTGATTGCTTAGGATAAGGTAACTAATCGTTTCTGTTTATGACTTTTATTTGCTAGATTATGGACCTGTGTCTGGGTTCCGCGATCTGGAGTTCTTTACGTCCTTTTTGACATCTCGCTATATTGGAACTCTTGAGTCTAATCTTGATTTCTTACTTATGTTATATTTCTGGCTTTTCTTTGTTACTCGGGAAACTCGCTATCTATATAAGGCACTCGAGGCTTATGAATCTGTTCGGATGAATTCTCTTAGGAGGGAAGGAATCTTACATTTACTAGGCACTCTAACACTTGCTCGGGCTTTTTCTATTCTCTTTACTATTATAGGTTCTGGTACTTCCTTATCGATCTGATTCTGTATCTCTATCTCTTATTACATCTGGTTGCTTTAGCATCCCTTCATCTTTCCTTACTTTTCGTCTAGCTTTTCTTTTACACCCTCTTAGGTAACTTTTCTTAGAATCTTATTGTCTGGTTTCATATCTCGTTTGTACTTTTGGTAATAGGTCAGAATAACTTCAGGAAAATTCTCAACGTTGATCTAGAGTATAGTTGTTCTCGTAAGGGATATTATTCGAATAGTATGGGAAAGCTTACTAACCTGTCTATAGGTCTTGAGAACGTACTCAAGAATCAGATACTGGAGAGGTAATGCCTCGCATACGATTATCTTGGACATACTGTGTATACAAAACCTCATCACTCTACCCACTGCAGTCATTGACTCCCTAGACCATGCTCTGATATCATCTTTATAACATCCCCGATTTGATAGATGCTACCGGAAGGGAATAGGTCGACCTATTCCTCTAAGCCTCTGACTTTCTCTCTAAAAACTGCACAATTATTCTTTATTTAATCAGAATCTTATGTATGAAACCAACGCCCAAACTTGACAACATGACATGCAATCTCAACATTAATCATGGTATACTCAATAACACTTACATTTACAATGACCTTCACATATTTAAGGACTAATACATGACTATTACTTGACTATGACTGGACTTTCACTTTTTCTGACTTCAACTGGTGGACTTCATACCCTAGTGACATCATCAGTATCTATCCTCCCAAACTCATCCTCCGAGAATACCTGTAAAACAAGGAAACTGGGAGTGGGGGTTTAGATCGTTGTGCGATCTAAGTGAGTGGACGATTTAAAATAAAAACTGAAATACTATAATGAAAAACATTTGGTTCTACAACCAAAATTCAGAGATAACCTTGTATGAAAACTCTTTTCTTTTATGGGAATTCTGAACTCTTTTCTGAATGTCTCATCTGATATCTTTCTATAAACCTTATCTTTTCTGAAAATTTCTTATAAAACTGTTGTTTTCTGAAAACTTTCTTTTCTAAAAACTTTCTCTGAAAACTGCATCTGAAAACTATTGATGTAAACTGTATCTGTCTCTGAAAACCTGACGTATGGGGGCGTTACGTATAGCCATCCTCCCATATGCCTAACTAGATCCAGAAATGCAAATCCATGACTTTGGGGTGTTACGTATCGCCGTCTCCCAAAGCATGCCACTCTTGTCCCTGCAACTAGTGGTCTTGGGGCGTTACGTATCGTCGTCCCCCAAGCCACTGAACTAGAACTGGGGGTGCGAATATATGCTACCCTTCAAGCTTTGAAACTATGATCTAGAGGCATCTGTCATCCCTAGTCCTGAACTAGGATTTGAGGGCATTACATATCGTCGTCCCCCCAGTCCTCTAGATGTGAACATGTCATCCATCAATTCCATGGCTGTAACAAGTTACATACTGAGGTGGGTTTTTCCCTCATGCCTCGAAAATCATAAAATCATGCTTTGAAAATGTTTCTATCTCAAACATAACTTTAAAAAAAAAAAAAAAAAAAAGCTTTCATGTGATACATACTTGAATAGCCCAATGACGCTCAGACATTGGTAAATAGCCAAAGAGTGTAGAGCAGGCCCACTGCCGGTAGGCACCCTCTGTTGGGATATATGCCCTACAGCTTCATGTAATTTGTAAACGAAATATTTTATTTGAAATAAAAGAAGCAGTATTCATTTATCAATTATTTTGATTTAAAATCGCATATTATTAATTGTCTTGTTTACCCTTAATTATTTATGTGCCTTCAGGTTTTGTGTATGAGTGTCATACATAAAAGGATTTAAGTCTGAAGTTAGTAATCTAAAATAGTTCATAGAGAACAAAAAAAAATGGTACTTTGTTTGTGGTTTATCTATAACTGCGGCCCATTCTATAAATATATGACGACCTTGATTCGGGATCGTCCTTGTGGTGACATGAGAATGGAGGCACCTTAAATGATGTGATCATATAGGACTGGACCAAGATATAAATAAATTTCTTATAATATCCGTTAAATAAAGAAATTCATTTCAATCTACTAGATGGTCATAAATGGATTGATCTGAATCCTGAGTGTACTACGAACTCTTACATGTCAGACTATGTCCTTTGATTTACAAAGGTGAGATTGGTGTAGAAATCCCGACCAATAGCTATGTACTATGGGGAAATGTTTGGTGTGCAGTTGGTGACGTTTTACATAGTTATGGAGTTCACTCATTCTTGCGAGAAGTATAGGAGTATATTCCTTAAAGGTCGATTCGGTACTTGAACGATTAGAGCGCTCAAATCTGTCTATTATGAATTGAAAGATTTATGTTCATAATGGTTATGAATGAATCGTTCATTAGAGAATCAATAGTACTTAAGGTAAAAATAATTAGAAGGATATAACAGATATTTTGACCCGGCTCTAATTATGAGATACTCGTGAATGGTTAATTTGTATGTAATGACTATATCGATTAACACCGATGTAGTTCGGCTTATATAATATATCCACGACAACGAGAGTGCAACTTTATTTTTTTAGTGGAATAACCTAAAGTTAATAATTCAGAATATTTTATTAAAGAGTTTAATTAATACTCCGGGGATTATTGGAGCTCAGAACTATAGGTCCATTTAGTCCCCGTGCTAGCTCAATTTTGTTGAGTTCTAATATAGGTCCCAAGATCAACAAATCAAGCACAAAAACGCATGAATACATCAAGGAATAAGGCGGAATACATACTCACATTGATTGGTTTGATGCTAGGAAGAACAAACCCCATTTTCCTCCTTGGACTGCTATCATGCTCGGTTTTGGGCTGTCTTCCTCCTTGAAAATTCGGCCATTGAAGACCTCCATGGAAGCTCAAAGCTTCAAGGTTCAAAAGGAATTCCAAGCTCATAAATTCGTTTCCCTATCACCATAATATAACCCAAGGTGTGTGCTAGCACCACATCTTCTTCCTTGCTTCTCATTGATTCGGTCATAACCAGAAATTTTGGAGAAGAAACGGTTCCAAACCGTGAAGAAGTAGGAGGGAAAAGAGAGGGAGAGGAGATGCGTAAAAGAAGAGTGGAGAGAGAGAAAGAAAAAGAAATGTAATTAGTTTTTATAATTTCTAAAATTAATAAAAACCATTTACCAATTCTTTTTACTTTCCATTAAATGCTAAAGTCAAAAAGTAAAAGCAAAAGTTGCTTTTTCAACTTCTACATCAATCACTCAAATCAAGTGACAACATGTCACATCACTCAAAGTGATATTTGATTTGACGCTTGATGTGACTTGCGATTTGACGCACGATTTGACTTGCGTGCCGCACTCGAATTCGAAATGCGAATGCGCTCGCAAATAATCACGGGCTCGGGTTCGCTAATTCCAAATTAATGAATTTTCTGTCGCGTCGTAATTAAATGATTACGCCTAGCGAAATCACTATTCACGTCGCTAACGAATTAATTCTAAATTAATTCGTTCGCCCGAATTAAAATCCAATTTTAATTCCGCGTCGAAATCCAATTTCTAATAATATATCAAATATATTATTTTATCGATTAATTCCAAATTAATCGTTCTCTCTCTTTAATTAATATTTTATCCCAGATAAAATATCTCCGTGATTAATTCCAGATTAATTTCTCTCTCTCTAATTAATCTCAGATTAATTAAGTGCGAGTTATACGTCATCGGTGAATCTTCGGGAAGCGACCCATGAGATCTCCGGATATGTTGCAGTAACTACGGTCGTCGGACTATCCGAACACGTAAGTACCTTGTACTACGTTTATACCGATTTACAAGACAAGGTTGGCTTCTAGCAAAGCGCCATGCCTACCCAATTCTCCAGAAATATTCTTACAGGAATATATAGATCTGTATCAAGCGTAGTATACCGTAGTATTGTGTATATCCGCCCAGTATCGGATAGTCCACGTGCTAGGGCTGGGGCTGGATAAGTGTCTGCCCCGTCCGAAGCACATGTCGGATGTCTGGTAACTAGTCTCTATAATCAGATATACATGACCTTGTCATAATATCCCGATGCCGGCCAGCACTTAAGAGCACTAATACCGTATCCTGTGTGACATCATCTCCACTATGACTGAAGTGATACTTCTGTCTCGACATCACACCCAATACACTACGACTCTCTGATAAACCCAGAAGTGGTGTACGCAGAACCGGTTAAAGCCATGTACCACCAAGACCAAAGTCTATCGATTATCGTAAGTATTAGCGATGCAAGTCTCAGGTTAAGACTATACACACCTACCTTGATTTCGGCCTCCCATAGACACATAGTCATAATACCAATGGGATTCCGAGGGGTCTATCCAGAGCGAAGCTGTTTCCCGTACCATCGGTGAAACACGACCTCCTATCGCACTTGCATAAGTATCCTATACTTAAATATATGAGAACTATGCCATTGTGCCCTCACAACGCGCACAAGTGCAATACTAGCCTATTCCGCATTATCGATGTCCTGTCTCGATAATACTACGACTAGGGATATTTAATGATTAATCCTTCGTGGACTGATACTGTCTCATATCATTCTCAATCCAGGAACTAATCATATGGACCTCTCTTCATTTATACATCTAAGGTGATCTAATCACAAATGATGAGAGTGCAATCTCCTTTGTCACATAGTTAATTTGTACAACAACACCGTGATCTGTACAAATAGTGACGCTATGGGTCATAATTGTCCAACAAATTTACTGTAGCAAATTAAATATAATTGGATGGTCCAGTTATATACTCACATATATTTTTATTATTAATGTGATTAATGATATATGTCACACTTATAACTTCATATTATTTTTAATATAATTTTATTCCCTAATAAATGATTATGAGAAAATCATTTATTGTTTATTATTTATTAAAATTTTGCTATTATTAAATTATTTGATCATTTAATATATAATTTTGTAAATGAATGATATTGAAATATGATTTCAAATCTTTTCATTTACAAAATTGGAAGTTATATTATTTATCATGGTAACTTTTAAACGTCTTAATGAAGGCATTTAACAAAATTATTTTGTTATGGAAAATGGCCTTATGGCCGAATATTTGAGGGAAAATGGTAAGGGTTTTGATTTTATTTTTGACAACTTAAACCCTAAATAAAATAAAATAAAAATAAAAATAATTGTGATTTTCTTTGGAAAATTCTCTCATTATTTTGAACTCTAGCCTCCATTGTCTCTTGGTTTTTCTCTCAAGAGTTGAAGAGAAAGAGAAAATAAAAACTAAGTTTGATTACTACTAATTCCTAAAGGGTTTAGGGATTTTTCTTTGCTTTGTGAGTCAAGCCCATTGTTGCCTTTATTAGTTGTGAGATATAGCAGAGTCAAGCCCATTGTTGCCTTTATTAATTGTGAGATATAGCACGGAAGATATTTTGGGAAACCAAACAGTAACTTCATTCTTCCTTACCCTTTTTCCTCACGTCAGTAAGCAGAAAATCTGCTCACTGCCGCCATTTGCTGCTTCTATTTGGGGATAGATTAGAGTTGGATTTTGGTGCATCTCTTTTAGGACATTAGAGTTTGAAATAAGACTGTTTTGGGCTGATTTTAGTGTAACATTTTGACTTTATTTTCTTCCTGAAAAACAGCAAAATTATATACTTATTTGCATGTGCAGTGGGGTATTTCAGTGATGTAGTTTGTTGTTGTGTTGGGGATGATCCCAAGACTGTTTTATGTGTTTTAAAATCATCAAAAAAACACAAAACATTGGCCAAATGGACTGGACAGATTCCGCCAAATGATGGAATTAAGAAATTTCAAGTCGATCCTGGTGTCTAACATTCTTTCGCTAGTAAGGAAATTGGTTCCTACAATTGGCATCTACAGCGAGATTGAAAAGTGCTCTTAACCTTTATTATTTTTATGAAAAGTTTCTATTTTTATTTATTTAAATATGCTATAAATTATTTTATGCATATTGAGATGCGTTGGCACATGTTTATGTTCATGTTATGAATATATTTTTTTGTGTTCATGTGATGAATGTATTGTATTGGTCGTAAATTTTTCCGGCACTTATTTTTATGTTATTTTTGCTTTTAGGAATGTAAGGCCATGAGTCCAATTTTTACAAAGTGTTATGAATAATTTTTTATGCAAATTTAGAGTTGTATCAATTGTTTATGTAATTAAAGAGTCGATGCCGTCAACTACAACACAAGAAGTTTTTCCGAACATACCATTCCATGGATCAAGATTTGAAGACCGAGGGATCCCTTTGTAATTTTTTACTAATTAGATTAGTATAAAAAATTAAGAGCTCGGTTAATATAATTTTATTTTTTATGTTATATGTATGTTTATTTCAAATTATTTGAATAACATGTCATATGGTTTAGGGTGCCTACTCTTGCATTTTCACATGCCATGACATATAAGACATGCATGAATATTCAAGTCATAAAATTTGATTTTATGAAATTTAAAAGGGTTAAATTGGAATATGTTATGCATGAAAATAAATTAATTAGATTAATTATTTTAAAGGTTTGAAAATTGAAAATTCGGATTTAATATTTAATGGGCTTAGTAAGTGAATTATATTTTTCATTGATATATCGAATGAAACCCGAACGTAAATTTCATAGCCGATTTCGAATGGACGATAGTGTGGTCTGCAATCGGGATACAATTCTACGTACCATTGGAATTTATAAGACGCTTATATTAATTAAATAGTTTAATTAATATTTTCTCTTATTATGAATTTCTATTTTTAAACTTATTAGTGAGCTATAATTTTAAGAGTTAAAATCAATTAGGTCACTAAAGTACACTTAGTTAAATTAGCTTAATTAAAAAAGATATTAGTTTTGACTAATAACAATTAGTGAATAAAATTTTAAGAATTAAAATTGGATATATCAATAATTTTACAATAGTGTAAATTCAAGTATGTTTTAGCCGCGCATAAACTTATAGACACTAGTGGATTAAAATATTAGATATTTTAAGTAGAAAATTTAATTTAAAAATAGTGAGAGAGAGGGATATACGACAATATATCCCGCGATCTTCGTTATTAGTTCGAAAACGTGAGATTCAAAATGCGCCTCGAGACGGCTTTGTTTTCGTCTTCGTATGGTTGGTGTCCATTTTGGGTCAATATCAAGTTTGGATTCCAAGAGGATATGAACTCTAGATGTATCTGCTGAACTGACCTACCCTACGACGGCACTTCATTAGTTAAGTTCAAGTGTTCCGAAATAACAGGTTACACTCACAAATGAATGATTAAATATTAATCAAAATTCCTTGATCGAATCTAATGGTGGTTGATTAATATAGGAATAAGAGTTATTACCGCATATATTAATCAATTGAGATTGTCTTGATCTATCATGCATATATTTGACATACCCTACGGCGACACTTATTTGTGGAATGATATATTTCTGTGGTATAGTAATTATTTTTAGGTTTTTTATTCATTATACCTAAATATTTTTGATAACTTTAATATACGATTAATGAATGTTAAAATGCAGGTTTGTTTTATTTTCATCCATGGTTTCTCATATCATATCAATTCTCTCTAATGAAAAATTAACGGGATAAACTATGTTAAATGGAAAAGTAACATGAAAGTCATCTTAGTTTGTGAAGATCTTAAGTTTATCCTGAAAGAGGAATGTCCTCCCGAGCCGGCCAGAAATTCTGGCCAAGCTGTGCGCGATGCCTACCAAAAATGGATCGCTGCCAATGAGAAATCATGCTGCTACTACTTGCTAGCGGGGATGTCCGAGAATCTTACTGCAAAGCATGACCCAATGGCTATAACATCTTTGATGATGGAGTCATTACAGGGCATGTTCGGGTAGCCTTCAAAGCAACAAGGTCAAGAGGCTATGGTCTCAGCGATAATCGCAAGGATGAAGGAAATGACATATGTCCGAGAGTACGTTTTAAGGATGATGATCTATCTTAACACGCCAGAAACTCATGGATCTTGTATTAACGAGCGAAGCCAGATGACCATGATCATAGAAACTCTTCCGAAGAGTTTCTTACAGTTTAAAGCAATTGTGTCATGAACAAGTTGACTTTTATTTTGACTCAGCAGTTTAATGAGCTCACCCATTACGAGTCAATGCTGGTTGATTCTCGTAAGCCCAATGGAGAGGTAAATGTTGCCGAATCTTCCAAACTGTAAAGAAGAAGAAGAATAAAAACACTGGGAACTGCTAAGTCCATGAAGAAGAACGAGAGAAGCTCCAATGACGCCAAGCCCAAAGGAGAGTGTTTCCATTACAACAAGGATGGGCATTGGAAAAGGAATTGTCTGAAATACCTTACAGAGCTGAAGGAGAAAAAGACCACAAGTAAATATGATTAACTTCTAATTGAGTCTTTATTAGTGGAGGATGATAAATCTGCACGGATTGTTGATTCTGAAGCCACTAAGCACGTTTGTTGCTCTTTGCAACTACTTGATTCATGGAGAGACCTTGCGGAATGTGACTATACCATGAGGGTCAGGACATGGGATGTCGTTTCAGCCAGAGCAGTGGGAGTTTCCCATATGAATTTTTTAAATAATAGTTATTTACATTTGAACAATGTATTGTTTATTCTTTTTTTCCGCAGAATTTGATTTCTGTTTCTAAACTTTTGGATGATGGTTTTTCAATTTTATTTAATAATAATTTAGTTATTATTGCTAGAAATGGATTAACTATAAGCACTAGAAACTCATAAAATAACTTCTATGTGTTAAAGTTGTTAACACATAGACATGAAATGTTTAAGGTTTAAAAACCTAAAACAAAGCGGTAAAATATTTCTCACGATGACACATATTTATGGAATTTTAGACTTGATTATATTGGCATAATTGGATAGATAGGTTGATAAAGAACGGAGCTTTAAACCAGTTAAAGCTTGGTACTTTACTTGGTTATATTATATATTATCAGAAAGCAGCGACAATGAAGTCGATGAATGTAGCATATTTTAGGAAGACTTCTCTAGTAGTGACGAAGAACAAGCTAGGGGAATGAGTAGGAGCGGTGGGCCTAGGCGATGCTTGTCCAGATTTATTTCATTATCATTTTTATCAATGTTGTAATAGATAGAGACCTTTATGTGTTTTATTTACTGCCTTCGATGTTCATGTTTGCGCTAATGTGTGTTATATAAATTATTTTACATGCCCTTGCATTATAAGATATGGAGATATCTCTTTTAAGCATAAATATTATACTGACATCAGTAAGGGACCAATCTGAACCCAAATTGATTTAAGGTCAGACGTTGTGAGGGGTGTAGTGCGGCCTTAAATCATTCCTAGTGTTTCATACTAGATGACGACTCACTTATTCTCTGGTTAGTCCCCCAGTAGGGCTATCCGTACTATCTACGAGCTGCAAGCCCAACAGTGTAGTGGTCGCCAACGTCATAGGCATAGCGGTAAACCTCGCTTCGCCCCTACACCTATCCCTAGTAAAACACTTTGGATTTTCTTCTTCATTTTCTCACCAAATTTCAAGAGGAATCAAGTGTTAATAAACATAAATCAAGTCTAGGAAGTATAAGGCAAGCCTTAGAAACTTAATTGGAGTAGAAAAACTTAATTAGGTAAGAATATCTTGATTCTTGACCCAAATTTTGGAAAGTTAGATTTTGATGAAATGATGGTAGATTATTGTTATAGGCATGCATTACATTGTATTAAAGTAGCTATTGATTTAAGATTTGACATCATAAAGAAACCCTAAAAAAAATTAGAAACCCGTAAGGGTTAGACCAAACTAGGGTTATGAGATTTAGAAGTTGTATTGAGTTAGAATATTAGATTAAGGATGATTGGAATGTGTATTCTTGAATTAGTATGTTTGTATATGAAAACTTTTGGAGACTACGGAAGATGATGATTTTGGACATGCTAGAAAGTGAAGGGATGACTATTTTTTAATGTGTTATGGAGTCTAGAATCATGTTGTTGTGCAATGCTTATGTAAAATGAGGGTAGAGTTAGCTAAGATTGTAGAAATTGTGAAGTTTGTGCATTTCGCACGCTAAGTGTTCGATAAAATACCAAGCCTAAATTAAATTAAGAATTTGATCATATTTTGTATGTAATAATGTGTGTTTATAATTTTGAAAAATTTGATGAGGGTTGTCGAATTGAAGTTATTAAGTAAGACAACGAAATAAGGAGGTTAGGCAGGGAAGTTGGCTTGTGATATTTTCTGGACAGGTTGTAATAATTTATTTATAAGTTGAGATTCTGACGTCTAATTGATGAACTGTAAAGTTCTTAGTAAACTTGACATATATCAGAATTATATATTCAAAAATCAGAATTCTTGGACTTAAGATGAATCCAAATCAAATTTTTGAATTTGGGCGTTCTACAGTTCTTTGTATTCTATTTTTATCTGGACAACCCCTGAAGATTAGCTTATAACTTGAGTTCCAGTTATCGAAATCAAAATCTGTAAAAACGGACATAAACTAGACACACTGAGGTCCATCTTATTAAAATTTCAACCTCTGATTCAATACCAATTAATTCTAGTGAATTTTCAAAATTAGGGTTGAGCAGCGAATTTTTCAACGGCAAAGTAAAGTCTAAGTTTCCTCGGCCGCACTTGCATAACTTCAAACCTAGGTCTGTAAAACTCGTAGGTAACCTAAATATTTCCAATACCCAGCAAGAATGAGTGTCCATGCATTGCATGATTTATTGTGTTGTATGAAAAGTATTCCGAGTTATAGAAATTAACAATTACCATAGTATTGTGAGTAAAGTACTTGATTTCATATTTATTTATTCATTCGTTAAATTCTATTATTTACTATGGATTTATGATTTATTATGAGCTTGGGGAAATTAATAAAAAATAATTCCTGAACTTGGGGAAATTAATGTGTAAAATTGATTTTACGAAGATGTTAAAGTAAAATATTGGGTTATATTATTATATTAGTGATTTTAGATTAAAGTAAAATATTTGGTTATATACATAAATAAATATATATATATATATATATATATATATATGTTTGTATTATTTTTATTTATTTTTAGCATTATTATTTTTATTTGTTTGAGAGAAATAATCGCATCTTTAACAAAAAAAAAAAAAAAAAAGTCAGAACTTGTAGTGAAGCCGCAAAGGAGATTATTGGCTAGATAAGAGAGCGCCTCAGATTTCTACATTCATCCACAAAATGGAAACTGCCAGCAGATATGTTGTACACTTGGAAACCTGTCACCGAATTAGTTGAGCATTGCTCACTTTCTTGCATGCTTTCTATTTCCATGCATGGCCTCTACGTCCTTTTATGGGCCTATGGTTTGTTATTGGGCTGCCAATTTGCAAGCTGAAGTTGTTTTCTTGGGCCTTTGTTTTCGCCCAGTGTTTATTTACTATGGATTGCATGGCCAAACCATTCTCTTTATTTGCCGGGAGATGAAGAAGAAGCAACAAAGGGAGCTAATTTCGGCAGCAAGCATTAAGGGAAATTTAAAGAAGACAAGCTTAAACAAGTAGTCAAGGATGAATCCAAGCCCTAGGAAGGAACTTGAACAAGAAATCAAGTGGATTAAGGTAAGAATAATTTCATTCTATAAATCATAGTATTGGGTATTGTTGATAATTGATTTTATCTATTGTTGGGTATTGTTGGAGATGTGTTTGAGTATTAGAATGCATAAATAGTGCTTTACTGGTGGGTTTGCATTTGGCAGCATGGGGGAGGGGAACCGGATTTGATTTGTTTTGTTGCATGTTGGTGTGTAAATAAAGTGATGGGGAGTAGATTTGAGTGTTTATAGATAATAAAGCATGAAATGGTAACTTGTTTGGGGAAGGAAATTCGGCAGTAAAGGGGCTGGCCATTTGGGTGTATTAGGTGTTTAAGAAGCATGTAATTGAAGTGATGGAGTTATAATGAATGTGTTTGAATCATGAATAAGGTATTAAATGATGTTAGTAATGATGTAGATGATGGTAATATGCCTAAAATACATGAAATGGATGATTTGTTGTGGATGGGTATTTTCGGTAATAAGGGGAAGGGTTAAGTTTTGGTTGTGATTTATGCATGGTAATGATTGATTATTGTGTTAGGATGTATAGTAGTAGTGGCTGAATTTAGTAGATTAAGCAGCGCAGTGGGCAAGGAATTATAAGCAGTGAATTTGTTTTGTTAGGAAGCCTGGACAGGTTATGATCTTTAATTTATAAAATAAGCTTTAGATCTCCGCTGGCCAATCCGTAAAATTCTACATTAACTGACATCCTACGGTTCAACATAACCGAAAATTAGAATTTTTGGACTTAATATGAAACTGAACCGAAATTCTGAAGTTGGATACCCTTCAGTCTCGTCAGGTTCTGTTTTCCCTAAACAGCCTGTAAAGATTGGCTTATAACTTGAGTTTCATAAATCGAAATCGAAATCCGTAAAAATCAACATAAACTAGACACATTAAAGATCGTTCCATTAAAATGTCAACCCCCAATTCACTCCCTATTAATTACAGTGAATTTTTAAAGTTAGTCGTTAAGCAGTGAATTTTTCAGCAGCTAAGCAGAATTCGAATTTCTGTACTCCCACTTGGGTAACCTTAAATCGAGACCGTAAAATTCATAGACGACCTTAGATAACCTGACTTTATAGCAAGATCAGGTGTTCATGTGTTTCATATTTATATAGTTATATGAGGAATATCCTGTGTAATGAAACCTAACGAATTTCATTGGTTTAGTTCGACATCAGGAATTCGCAACATCCTTCAACTCCGTGAGACGTGCCCGATGCTTTGTTTCTCAATTTGATATTTTATTTTTTGAATTGATGTTTTGATATTTATTTACGAGATGTGATTACGGTGATGCAATTTTGAGACTTTTCATGTCTTTTGTTTATGATTTGAGTTTTAACAGATTTCAGTATTAAGACATAATTTGAGATTTGAATATTTGAGATATGATTTTATTATAAAGTCGGATGTTTCTTTTGATGATTTAATGTTGAGATGTTTTTTATTTATGGAATTGACGGATTATGAAATTGACGGTTATGGATTCCCATGTGCCGGTGTTCTAAAACGCCCCGCCTAGGCGACGCATATAGGTTCGGTGGCCTATGGCCGCCGCATCTAGCCTCAAATCGTTGGGGCCAGGCGCTCGTCGGAATGGGCGGCGTTTTCTGCCCATTCTGGCAAATTTTCGCCGACAAATTCATCGGTCAACCACCGTTGACCGATGCAGAATTCAAAATTAATTGCTTTTTCCAGCCGAATTTCACATCTCAATCCTAACCCTAACCTTAATTTTACAAAATTAACTTTCTAACTCATCAATTTGAAAAAATCTCAATTTAGAGCATAAATCTTTATTTCAAAAATCTAATTTTTTTTTTCAATTTTTTTTAGTGTCTCATCAAATTGACCATTTATAAATATTACCAATTACTCAAATAACTTTTATCTATGATTAATTTCTCCAAATCATATCAAATCTTAAACCTAATTATAGAAATTCTCAATTTTCGATTAACCGTCTAGGCCCCGACTAGGCGCTCTAGGCGCTGGGTCGCCGCCCGACGAGCGCCTAGCGCATTTTAGAACACTCACGGATGGCCATTGGTGGATGACTGATTAGGTGTCTTTGGGGATAGCGAGACATAACGCCCCAATGCACCAAGGATTCCTATAGGAGTAACTAGGGGGACAGCGAGATGTAACGCCCTAGTCACCAGAGACCCGATTGAGTGATTCCCGAATTCATTCAATTGAGTTGGGTCTTGGACGAGAGATTTAGTTTAATGATCAGTTTTATTTGTCAGTTTTAGAGTTTGAATTTTCATATCATATGAGATTTTGAATATCAGCTTTCAGATACATTCTTGGATTAACATATAGTTTAATCTCAACATTTTAATATTGTATTTCGATGTTTTGACTATATTTCTAGAGATACGATTTTTAGCTTATATTGTTTTGATCTCGGAACTTTATATGAATATCTTTTGGGATATTATTTATTTTTTTCATTGTTATTATATAGAGCTCCACTCACTGAATTCTTAAAACTCACTCTTTTCCGCTTCCCAATTTTGCAGGTAGATATATCTGGTGAGCCATAGTTATTCAAGAGTCCGAGATCGAGGAGAAGAAGGATACTGCAATCATTAGAGTGTTGGTGCATCATCTAAAGTATGTGGGTCGCATTTAGATAGAATGCACATATGTCAGTTTGAGTCAAGTCCAGTTGTACACTACTAATGTAATATATGAAGTCTTACATAATTAGTTTGACTAAATAACGATGAAAAGAACGGAAATAGTGTAAAATATAAGGGATTTACGATAATAAAAGACGAAATAAATTTAAACGGTTTAAAGGCGTAGTATGAAAAATAAATTCAATTCAACTAGGCTTATAAATCTAGCATCGGAAATAAGTAAGTAAAATAAGTTTACTAAGTGTAAGGGCCTAAGTGAAAACTTAATAAAATATAATGGAAGAAGAAAGGAGAAAGAACAAGAGGTAAGAAATATAACTCAACTTTGTGTTGATTTGCTTAGACTATTAAGTTTTCAAAATATCTTCATATTAGGGTTTAGTTATTTCATGACTTATGGATGTTAGAATATGATGATAGTATGGTTGTGGATTGTTAGTTTTGATGATTTGAAGCCATGGAAGATGAAATGTGATTAAAACTCGAATTTGGAGCTGAAATAGGGTATCATAATTTGGGTGTAACTTGAGTTCCGAAAGTCAGATTAACAAATCATAAAATTCTGAGGAAACTAGACACAACAAGCACTAACATAGTAAAATATTAGAATTTTTCATGTAAGTATAAATTTGTAATAAAATTCGAAAATTAGGTTTGTGTTATTGGAACATAAATGTTTTGATCATAAAATGAGTTCAAGATCTCCAAATAGAAAATCGTAAATTTTTATAGAAACTAGAAATAATGAAAGTTAACAAATCCAAGAATCAGAATTTGTTATGTCGATTTGAATTTATAGTAAATTTAGGGATTTTGCAGCTCTACACTTATATTCAATCTGGATAGGTTGTAATTATTGAGTTATAGGATAAGTTTTGGACATCCATTTGGTAAACCATAAAATTATATGTACTCTAGACATAACAAAGTTCAACATATCCAAAAATTATATTTTTTCAATAAAAGATGAATTTATAGTTGATTTAGTAAGAAGGGTGTTCTGTGGTGTTGCCTGAATTAATTATGTTGCCCCTGGATAACATACACTAATTCCGTTATGAATTTAAGTTTTAGGCATCTGTATTATGAATCGTAAAATGCTATATGAACTAGACATGTTAAGGTTCATCAAGTCAAAAAATTAGAATAGTAGAAATTAAGATATAATTATAGTGAATTACAGTGTATAAATATTTTGTTAATATTAATAAAATTATTCTTGTGTTACTAAATGGTTTATGAAGTGGCCAAACATATGTCAGTTATGTTTATATAATATAAGAAATATTTGGGAAGGATAGGAAATAGTCAGAGGTTTAGGGTGATACTGGGAATTCAATACCTCTCAGTAGCATCTCCAGAAGGGGATGTTATAAAAATAATATAATAAAAGTGACCCTCGTTCAGTTTAATTAAAATAATATAAATCTATTTACATGATCTCTCTTTTACTATTATTATATAATTTTTATATCACATCATCATATGACAAAAGTGGGCTCATTCAATTTGATTAAAATAATATAATCTTATTATTATTTGAAGTGTTTTTTGGAAGACAAGTTATTTTTGTACTTTTTAAGTTGTCAAATAGATAATCAAATAAGTATTTGAAAAGTGAAATTAGAAGAATCTTTTGAAATTGTTCTTACATTGCATATTAGAATTTCAAAATATATGACGTGTCACCACCACCCCATAGCATGTTGCCGCCAAAAGCATA
Organism: Zanthoxylum bungeanum; assembly: GCA_019454045.1. Classification (NCBI taxonomy): domain Eukaryota; kingdom Viridiplantae; phylum Streptophyta; class Magnoliopsida; order Sapindales; family Rutaceae; genus Zanthoxylum; species Zanthoxylum bungeanum. The sequence continues at coordinate 37,502 of SKCR01031183.1, forward strand.
ACCATGTAATTCTTCTAGAGAATCTCCTAATTGTTCCATAGCAATAATTTTATACATTTGATTTCGAATTCTGCGTGTTCTATTAGTTAGATCTGTCATTTTTTTGGTATGGGAGAAATCTGGTCAATCTATAGATGGAATAAGAATGTGAATGGATAAGAGGCTCGTGGGATTTACGTGAGGGGGTAGGGATGGTTATATCTCTGGGAGCGAACTCCAGGCTAATATGAAGCGCATGGGTACAAGTTATGCGTTGGAATGAAAGACAATTCCGAATTAGAATTTGCACTCGTGGAAATTATTTAATAATTGTAGATGCATTTCGATTAGGGTCGTATTCTATGGTTACGATTCTACCATTTATGTCTTTTATATTCCGTCGAAAATCGATTTTACGCTATAGACGTTTATGACCTCCACCTTTATACCCTGCGGTAATGATTCCTCTAGCATTACGACCATGGATTTATGGCTAGGGCACTATTCCGAAATCGCACCAAAAAAAAAAAGTGATAAAAACTTTATTTTCATTTTAGTGGGAGGAATTTATCATGAATCCACTTATTTCTGCGGCTTCCATTATTGCCTCTGAGTTGGCTGTTGGGCATAGATAATATTATTTATTAATAATAAAAAATAAAATTAACCAACAACTAACACATTCTGACAATATATCATTTAATATGTAAATAATAACAGGCGGACCTTGATTTTGTTTTAAGCATGGCTCTATTTTTATTTGTAAATCACTTCAAAATATTTTACTATATTTTAGGTGCATGGATTATTTTAATTTTTAATTTTAATTTTTAATTTTTAATTTTTAATTTATAGCCTGTCGACTACCTAATTCATTCGTCACCCATATCAACAGAGTTTGAACCTTAGACATCATATTTCCATGTAACTTTACTAACCGATACTGAAAAATTATTCATTTAAAATGTATTGAAGTCATATGGGGTTTTTAAAATTTAACATAATTTTCATGATTTAATGGATTGACATAATTGTCTCTTATCATAATTTTAAAATTTTCAAACCACAAAACTCACAAATTATTTCTTTCTTTTTTTGGTTGGTTGGATAAGTTACTAGAGTGGTGATATTTGACCATCCTAATAACTCTCCACGGCTCTTAATAATCACTTTTGTGTTAATTCTAATTTAATATTAATATTAAATTATTAAAAAGGATAAATGGTTTCTCATTGAATTATAAATCATCTAAATTTAAATTATCTAAAGGAATCATGTTTCTTAACCTTATTGGAATGTATGCATATATATATATATATATATATATATATATATATAATATATATATATATATATATATATATGTATATATGTGTGTTAGAAATGGTGATGAGTATCTTCACTTTTTTATATAATATTCTATTATTTATGTAATATAATGTTAGATTACTCTAAAAGTTAGAGATTCTAAGTTAATACTCGAATCTTATATGAAGTTAGTAAAGACCTGAGTGTAATAACATATAGTGATATAATTACAAGAGTTGCAAATGATGTTGAGAAATATCATGCATACTCTCTAATATAAATTATTCATGGTCTCAATGTATTGACATGAGTCGATCATTAGAACAGTAAGACCGGTGTATTTTCTATATATGTAATGGACATACGGTTTGTCTCAACAGACATTGAGCTTAGCGAAAGTTCGTATAGAAGTGTGGATATTCATTAGTGGAATGAATATCGAATGGACTCATAGAAGATGATTAATAGATATTCCATAAAATTATCAATAGTTGTCTTCTTGAGTTGAATAGTTATTGTGGTTCTTTGACTTGAGACGTGTAACGACTAAAATTTTACAGTGTAGTTAAGATTAAATTTTTGGCGACTCGGATTAGAGTTTTTCTCGAACTAAAAGAAAATGAAGAAGTCAAACTTAGAGAGCTAATGGACCTTATACGGAACTGGGCCTAACATTAACCCAATGGGCCAAGATCAAAACAAAAGCCCATTACTAATACTAACTTAAGTCCACATTAAAATAACATTTAGTCCAATCTTAATTACCCAAAATTTCGGCACACCCCCCTATATTTCTAGAAAAGTCTACGATTGTAAATGCAATGGAAAGTGCAAAATGGTGGCGTATTTTGGTGTGGTGTTCGGCAACATGGAGAAAGTATGGCTGTTTTGAGTTTGTTTATGAGTGTTTGAGATTATTGAAGTGTAAATGTGGTGACAATAAAGGTTAAATAAATATAAGATGTAATAAAAGAAATGTGAATAGGTAACGCCTATTAAGTGTTCCACGAAATACCAAGCCCAGTTAAGGAATTAATCATGTTTTGTGTGTAATAATATGTATTTAAAATATTGAAAAAAAATATATAATAAAGGTTGCCGGATTGAATATATTAAGTAAGGCGGCGAATTAAGTAAGTTTGGTTATAGTGTATTCTCAACAGGTCTCACTATTTTTTGTTATTACATAAATTCTAGAGCTCTGTTGTACAATATGTAAAATTCTAGAGCTCTGTTTTGTGTGTAATAATATGCTCGGACAATGGACGCCTGTATAGTTTTGATATGATATTTTAAATAAAAAAATTTGAACTTGGTTTTATGATCTTTGATATTTGATTTATATTATTTTACGTTGTTTTTATAGAATCTACTCACCGAGTCTTCATAGACTCACTCCCCCTCCACATATTTTACAAGTAGCTCTATCTGGTGAGTTATAATTGATTAGAAGCTTGGGATCGAGGTAATGAAGTATACTGCAGTCATTAGAGTATGAGTCTGTCATGTAGAGTTTGTCGTTCGCATTAGGTAGAATGCATGTATGTCGGTGTAAGTCAAGTCGAAATGTGTATATGACTATAAAATATAAGTGTTTAATATTAGTGAATATGATCTTATAACATAAATTAGATTATGAAAATAGTTTAATAAATATTAGTCAAGATAACAATAGAAGAATAATCGTGAAAGTTTAGATATAATAAGAGGCCCAGCCTGATAGTGAGGATCCATCACCTGTCAGTAACATCTTCATACTGGGGATGTTACAAGACACCACAGTGGTCTTGTGAGTGATCCTCTATGTCTGATACCATGCATGTCAGAAACCTTTTATTGTATGATTGTTGGATGACTGTTAGGTATACAACGATGCTCATGGAGATCATTGTATGTTAATATTAGAATCCGTCATTCTGTATGGTTGGATTATGTCCTGATGCTTCAGGTTATATTCCGAAAATCCTTCGGCTGAAAGTACGTTTTGGAAAAAATTTCTATTTCAGTATAAATAATATTGGAAAATAGTTTTCTATATATTACTTTTATTGGAATATAATCATGAAGATAAGTTATATATTGAGTAGATAAGGTTTTGACATTAAGACTATAACCTTATTGGAAATGATATGACGGAAAACTATGCATTAGCGTTATAACCTCGACTTATATGGTTTAGCACATCTTGTTGTTTTACCATGTTTTGTAGGTGGGCAAGACTTCATGGATATGTATATATAAGATATATATTTATATATAACAACCGAGGAGTCCACTATATTAAGTATAATCGTTGAGCACTAAGACAACATTCGTCAAATGTTGACGATACGTATTGTGTTAAATGGTTAAATGTCCAATTATTTGATCTGGTAATTCATGAGATGAAATAAATTAATTAATATTTTATCAAAAGTTGATATAAGATTAATGTATAATTTAATTGTTAAAATTAATGCAAATATGATTTGCATTAACGTAGTAATTAATTAGTGAATTCAATTTAATTGTTAAATTAATACACAAAATTAATTATTATGATTATACAATAATAATAATAATATTAATTAAAGTAACTTTGGTTAATTATTTAACTTATGATTATGGTTAATGTAACCAACCAAAAGTCAAATTATGAGATAGGATTTTATTAACCAAAGTTAATTTATTAACCTTGGTAGTTGAAGATATTTGTATTTATGGTTAAATGTAACCATATTCAAAATCTTGAGATAAGATCAAATTTAACATTGATTAATGAAAAAACATTTGAGTTTGGTTACTTTATGCTATGGTTAGTTTGTCAACAAAAAATACAAAATTAAAATCCATTAAACACTCACTGCGGTGAGTGGTTACAAATGAACAATCATTTAAGGCAATTTTTTGACCATTTTGCCGTGAGTAATGAGAAGAGACAAATCAACAACAAAAAGGCAAATGGGCAATTAACAATAAAATGAAAAATAATTTACCTTCACTGTCGAGAGCAGAAGAGAGTGCAAGGGGCTGAGTTTTTCATTTTGTGTATTGAAATACCAAGTTTAAAACCAAACAAAAGATCACCTAAATACATCAAAACAAGTATATTAGTTGTTGTTAAGTGTTAAGAATAGATTGATATGCTTAGTTTCTTCACTAAGTATTCAAGTGTTGAATATTTGCGAACAATTGTTAGTTGTCATTTTTGAGTAATCAAGCCACCTATTGATTACCAAGAATTGTTCAAAGAGAAGCTTATTAGTGGTGAAACAAAGGCATGTATACAAATGTTTATCATCTGTTTGGTGTTGTGGTTTGACCAATTTAGTTTTTCTCCACCATCAAAATATTAAAAAAACGCATCGGAAAATATTTTTTTTAGCATAAATCGAAATTTCATAATAGCGTTTATGAACTATCGTTTGTTCACCACATTTTTCTAATCATAACACCAAACAAAGCCTTAACAATTAGCAAGGGATTAAAGCTATTGTTGGTATAATCATTTTGACACACTCATAAAGTGGTTCTTTACTCTCATGTATTAGAGTGTCGAAGTAATAAAATAACTCAGTACGTCCGGGGTCGATCCACAAGGAATAGATTTAGTAAATAAAAATAATAATTTGAGTAAAAATGAAAAGATTGAATTGTTTAAAGTGATTGGAAAATTTTAAATTGGACTGCAATTATAAAATAAAATATTGGGATTAGGGGATCCACTTTTAATATTTCAAATTTAGAAATCTCACTTTTTATAATACATAAATTGTCATTATTACCCAATTAATTTATTTCAGAAATTAATTATGCCAAAATATATAAAACCAGCTATAAAGGCGGTGATAACATTTGTCTACAACTGTATGGGCCAAATTTGGGCCATGGGCTTTTTTGACTTTTCGCTTCAGGCCCTACACCAGTAGTAGCCCAATTCCTCCAAACAGTACCTAGAATAGACTTGGGCCAATGACCCAATTACCTTCTCAGGCCCATGCAAAAGAAATGCCTACCAAGCGAACTTTGGGCTTATCAGTTACCCAAACCTAAAACGCCTAAAGCAAGGTTAGTAACTCCCCCACGTAGTTAACCGTTTCAGACACCCAACTGACAAGCAATTAATGGAGGAAATTAAAGCTGACCTCGAATGAGTCGATAAAAGGAATAGATGATTCATTGTTCAAGGCAATTTTTAGCTCTCATACTTGAAACTCTCTAAGCTTCTTACTCTCTAAACACCGGTCACCGCCCTCACGGCAGTTAATAGAAGTCAAGGTAACATTAAGCTCTGCCCTTCCCTTATTTACAGCTCGACTTCGCCACTGACTTGAGCGTCGGAGAGCCTACGGCTTCCACCACACCGGTTGGTAGTACTCCCCGCTCATTCTACCTTTGTTTTACAGGTTCGCTAGAGCCCCCATACTTCAGATTCTCGATTGTGGACCTCGGACGAAAACCATCATCCATAATTTGGCGCCCAACGTGGGGCTTTAGTGATTTATAGCAGGCAAAGATCACTCGGACTACTGTCACTAAAAGCACGATTACTTATGGCTTCTAGCAGTGAACAAACACCAGACCCTGTGGCAGTACAATTAGCCATGCTCCAGGAACGGTTACGAAATTTAGAAGAAGAGAACCTGACCATGCGAAACTTCAACGCGAACATACAGAAACAGCTGGAATAAATCTCTTCAACCTCTCAGCATCGTGACACTCCAGATCAACTTGGCAATTCAGCGATCCCACCCGCGTTTGACGAAGTGGCAGATGACAATCCACCAAATAACCATGGCCCAAGGAATCCGCCAATTTCTTCAGTCGACCAAACATAGCAAGTTGCATCCATCATAAGAAGGGAAATGATGGAGTTCAAGGAAGCAGTTATGTCTAGACTACTTGGAGTGAGACTACCAATCAGAAAGAGCAGAGCTGTAACGATTTATGACACTCCGTTCTTGGAGACCATCACATCTGTGGAGCTGCCATGAAAGTTCAGCCCGCCGGATATGAAGCTATATGATGGATCCACAGACCCAGACGACCATATAGTAAACTATAAATATAAAATGATGTCAATTGGCTTGGCACCAAACCAATGGGAAGCTGGAATGTGCAGAGGATTCAGAGAAACGTTGGCAGGCCCAGCCCTCGCCTGGTTCATCAACCTGCCATACAGACCCATTAAGTCGTACCAACAACTACCAGACAAATTTATGGAACATTTCACGAGTTCTTGTAAGCTTGAAAAGACCACTGATGACCTCAACGCCATCCAAAAAGAAAATGAGAATCATTGCGAAGCTACGTGGCCTGCTTCAACAAAGAGAGGATAAGAATTCCAGATCTCCATCAACCTACGGCAGTGGAAACTTTCAGGTTGGATTACTCTATGAAAACGGGCTCTACAAAAAACTCATCAAGTTTCGATGCTACACAATGGACCAAGCCATGGCACGGGCCTAAATTGAAATCAGGTGGGGAGAAGACAAGAGAAACAAAAGGAAGGAAAGTTCCTCCAGCTTGTAGAATGATAGAATACATAGTATTCCCAAACGACACAACGCAATCCATCATCATCCTTCAAAAAGAATGAACCATCAAAGAAGAGAGCGTAGACCTTTTCGCAAAGATTTCGACAGGCGACCTCAGCCTTACAAAACCCAAGAGATAACGCCAACAAGCAGATCTACGCTCCCAGACTACAATTTTACTATTTCCCCAGGAGAATTGGTTTCGGTCTTTAAAAAATTGGGAAATGAGATAAAATGGCCCCCACGCTCCAGGGAAAGCTCCATAAAGAAGGACACTAGAAAGTGGTGTGAGTTCCATCGAGATTAAGGCCATACTACAGCTGAATGTGTGGCATTAATATTGGAAGTCCTGGAGTTGTTGAACAATGGATTTCTGATAGACTTACTCATGGAGAAAGGAAAGGCTACGATGGACCGAATAGATGAAAGAGATGGCCAATGAGAGGCCCAAATTCCACCTCCACCAATTAACAACACATTTAATTTTATTTCAGGAGGATCAGAAGTTAGTGGTGTATTTTATTCAGCTGCCAAACGACATTCTAGGGCTGCTGCGATCACCCTTCCTCATTCTACAATGTCTATTGAGAGAATATTTGCCAACCTAACTATGGAATTTCCAAACGACAGTAACTCATGTGATATGAATCCATACCATGATGCTCTGGTGATCTCCTTACAAGTGGCGAATTTTATGATCAAACGAGTGTTAGTCGACACAGGATCTTCAGCCAACATCATTTTTGCCACAGCCCTTGCAGACATGGGAGCCGAGCTGGAGAAGATAAACAGACGGACGACGATGTTGATTGGATTTAGTGGAGAACAAAAATTCACCATGAAGAAGTATCTCTCCTAGTCTACGCCGCAGGAGTTAACAAGATGACCACATTCTTGGTCTTAGACAGTCCCTCAGCCTACAATCTTATTATAGGTAGGCCTTGGATTCATGAATGAGGGTAATATCATCCACTTATAACCAAGTTCTAAAGTTCCCTACCAAGTAGGGGATTCAAGAGATAAAATGAGACATAGCCGCTTCCAGAAGCTGCTACCAAACGACCTTGAAGGCAAAAACCCAGTCTGCATAGCAATTACAGAGTGGGTCTCGCAATGAGGAGCCGGCACTAAAAAATCTTAAAGAGCTTGACGAGATCCAAATTCACCCTCAACATGCAGATCATAAGGCACAAATTGGAGCTAACCTAGATCCCAAACTACGATTCGACTTGGTTGACTTCTTAAAGAAGCGACATGATAGCTTCGCATGGTCTCACAAAGACATGACAGGGATCGACCCCGAACTGATTACTCATGAACTCCATATGGATTCAGACTACCCTTATGTCAGACAAAATAGAAGAAAGTTCGCCCCAGAAAGAAATCGAATCATCGATGAAGAAATTCAAAAATTATTACAGAATGATGTTATAAGGGAAGTTCAGTTTCCAGAGTGGCTCGCCAACGTAGTGGTAGTTCGAAAGAAAAATGGAAAATAGCGAGTCGGCATAGACTTCATGGATTTAAACAAAGCTTGCCCAAAGGGCTCATTCCATCTACCTCACATTGATTCAATGGTTGATGCTACAGCTGTGTATGAGTTATTAAGTTTCATGGATGCATATTCTGGCTACAATCAAATCCTCATGCATCCAGACGATCAAGAGAATACTGCTTTTGTCACCAACCGAGGTATATATTGTTACAAGGTTATGCCATTCAGCCTCAAAAATGCTGGAGCCACGTATCAACATCTGGTCAACAAGATGTTCTCGAAGCAAATTGGAAAAACTATGGAGGTGTACATAGACGACATGCTGGTAAAATATTCGAAATATGAACAATACCTAGGGCACCTGGAAGAAGCCTTTAACATAATGGACAAGTATAGGATGAAACTGAACCCCACCAGGTGCGCATTCGGTGTCGCTTCAGGGAAATTCTTAGGATACGTTGTCACTTGACGCGGAATAGAAGCGAACCCAGATCAGATCAAATTTATCATTGATATCCCCTCACCTACCAGCCCAAAAGATGTCATGCGACTAGCATGGAGGATTGCTGCAATTAATAGGTTCATCTCTAAGTCTACGGAAAAAAACTTTTTGTTCTTTTCAGCCCTAAAGAAAGCGAATAAAACTTCGAATAGACCCCAGCCTGCGAGGAAGCTTTGAAAGAACTAAAAAAGTATCTGACTTCCCCACCTCTGCTATCGAAACCACTCGACAATGAAATGCTTTTTCTCTACTTGGAAGTTTCAGAACAAACAGTCAGTACAATTCTGATCAGAGAATAATAAAGGACACAACTATCAGTCTACTATGTAAGTAAAACATTGATGGGTGTGGAGTCACGCTACCCCCAAATGGAGAAATTGGTGATGGCTTTAATAATAGCTGTAATGAAACTTTGACCCTATTTTCAGGGACACCCAATCACAGTTTATACCTCATATCTTATGAGAAGCATACTCCATAAGCCGGAGTTGTCTGAGAGGTTGACAAAATGGGCAGTTGAACTTGGGGAACATGACATCACTTACCTGCCTAGGACTGTCATCAAGTCTCAAGCCTTGGCGAATTTTATAGCCGACTTCAGTCCCAGCCTACTAACTGCAACTGAACCAAAAGTCCATTCTATCCATTCGATAATCCTTTGGAAACTTACAGTCGACGGGTCCAGTAATAAAAAGGGTTGCGGTTTGGGAATAATGATCATTACTCCAGAAGGCGATATACTACAGCAAGAAATCAAGTGCGGTTTCAGAGTCACCAACAATGAGGCAGAATATGAAGCATTGATAGCAGGAGTGACCTTGGCCAAAGAACTTGGGGCAAAGAATATTGAAGTAAAGTCTGATTCACAACTGATTGTCAACCAATTCCAAGGGTCATACCATGCACGAGATCCCCAGATGGCATCCTATTTACAGAAGGTAAAAGATATTCAGTCGACATTTGAGGAACTCACAATAACCCAAGTCCCAAAAAGTGAGAATTCTCAAGCGGATGCATTGGCCACCCTAGGATCAACAATGCAAGGAGACAAACCACAATCTATTCCGATAGTATACTTGAATTAGCCAGTTATTTGGAAAGAAGAAAAAGAGGTCGCTTCAATTACTTCAGTCGAATCATGGATGACACCATTAGTCAAATATCTACAAGAAGACGTACTTCCAGAAGACAAAGTTCAGACCAGGAAATCCAGAGGCAGGCGGCAAGGTTTACCATATACGATGGTCAATTGCTCAAAAGGTCATTTTCCGGACCCTACCTATAGTGCCTCACTCGTGAAGAGGCGCAACACGTGTTGGCAGAGCTATATGAAGGAGAATGTGGGAATCATTTTAGAGGAATGAGCTTGGCACTACGAGCCCATTCGACAAGTTACATTGGCCTACTATGAGGACCGACTCTGCAGACTTCACAAGGAAATGTAAAAAATGTCAAAGGTTTGCACCAGTTTCACACACCCCCCACCAGAGAGACTCAATCCTATCTTATCCCCTTGGCCGTTCATGAAATGAGGGATGGATATCGTCGGGAAACTTCCAACCGCCCAGGACAGCAAGTCTACATGCTTGCACTTACGGACTACTACTGATAAGTGTGGTTTATACCCACTTATTATGACATTCTTAGCTTATTGTTTTGTTATATTTCGAGATATTTAATGTCAATTACAATTTATTTTCTATTTTTATTTGTAGGAACATTAATACATGGATCCCGGGATAATTACACGTGTTTTGGGGACCATACAAGAGCATAGGACATAAGAAGGGAGCAGCAGGGGATACATTCATCACCCGTCCAATTTCCCGAGAGAGAGGCGCCATGGCGCCACAAATCTTAAATGATCATGGCGCATTGGCGCCACAATTTTTCATTAATCAAAGGCGCCAAGGCGCTCACTATTGTCCAATTCACATGGCGCCAGTTGAAGAATTAATCAAAGGCGCCATGGCGCCGCCTCAAGCAATCAGTTCCATACATTTTCCAGAGAATTTGGAGCCCAGGCGCCAATTAGTTGAGCTGAGGCGCTGCGATACCTACGTGTTCCAGGATGTAATTTTTAGGGTTTTTAAGATCCCTAATGATACCCAATGACTCCCTAATAGTCCATCCAACACTTAGGGGGAGGCTAATACACTGCACAAAACACAGAAACAAATATTTTAGAGATCCCATGGGGAGGATTGAAGAGCAACAAGAAGGGATTAAGGCGTTGACATCCGAGGAGGAAGAGATTCAATTCGGGTTTTTTCTTCTTATTTTTTTCTTAGAACTCTAATGATTTCCATTAGATTCAGGACTTGTTTATTAATGTATTTATCTTTTGTCATGAATTAACTCCTTAATTCTGGAGAATGATGTAATCTATGCTTGAACCTTATATTGATTGTTAATTTTGTTATGAAGTTTTATTAATTTATTTATATTCTTTTGAGTTTAATGCTTCTTGATTGTTGGCCACAATTGAAGATGATGAATGTGTAGGCACTGTATTTTTGCATGTAAGACCCGATGATGAGTCTCATTTGGAGGCACTACCTTTTAAGTCGCGGGAGCCGCGGGAAACGGACGTCGGAAGGGAAAAAGTCTTTTTTGTTGGATTAGCTTCGGGTTCGCTTGTTGGACCTCCGTTTAAAACACACCCTTAGCTCATTAAACACACACCAAGCTCAATCCAAAGATAATTAAAACATTTAAAATACATGTCACAAATTAAATTAATTAAAATTAAAACCAATTAAAATCCAACACAAATTAAATACCAATTAAATTAAATCTAAATTAAATTAAACTAATATTTAATTAAAATCTAATACCAAAATTAAAATAAATCACTTCCTAATTTAATAAATCACTCACCAATTTAAAATATTTACTCACCTAATTAACAAATTAAATGCCTAATTAAAGTCAATCTAATATATAACCTTCCTAAACAAACAAATCATGTCCCCAATTAATTGATTTTCTTTCCTTTTTTAATCCATGCAAACCCTAATAACTTCCATCCAACCGACCAACAACTCCCTCACTCACACACGGCGTCAACATCTCATCTCCACTCGGCAACCCTAATTCACCAACTGCTCACGCCTCCAGCAAAAGAACTCACACAGCCTTCTCTCTTGACAACCTCAGCCCCCCTCACGCAGGTCACTAGCTAAAGCCACAAACGGACACACCACGAACAAAGCAAGCAAGCAATCCTTATCGACTAGCAAACCTCACGCATACCTTTCACCATGTAGCCACGCACAACTCTCCCCTGAATAAACACAAACCCTTAAACCATCTCATCAGCCAAGACTTCACGACCAAACAGCCAACACCACTCACTACCATTAAACACGTCCTTAGCCTGCTCCACTCACTGCCACTAAACACATCACTAGCCTGCTCCACTCACTGCCAACAAACACAAGCCATAAACTTCACTAGCCCTTAACTCAACGCAAGCCTAACCCCACTCAGCAGCCATTCCATTCACGCATACGCCACTTGATCCTCTCTCGGACAGCACCTTGGCTCTCTCACGGCACAAACAAGCCAACTCACTCGTCACAGCCAAGTTTAGCCACACACTGAAACAACCCAACTAGCCACTTCACAAGCTTCACGTCCTCAGCACAGACCATCACGTAATCAGCCCTCTCACATCAACATACTGCCCAACCAACATGCCCACTGACATGATCATCACGCCACCATCAGCCTTCACGCAAGCTTTCCTTCATTCAGCCTAAACCCTAAACCTACGCACAGATCAGCCAATAGCGACAATAGCACCAATAACCAGGCCATACGAAAGCAACTAAACAAACCTCACGTTGAAGCAAATAGCCTCCACGCAGACCCCTAAAACGCAAGCAGACACGCCCTATCTCTCTCAAAAATCACAGCCATCACAGGCCAAAACCCTCACGATCCCACAGCCATCACACGTCAGAACCTTCAGATCCAACAACCCAGTAACCCTCATATTGTCCCCAACCGTAGCAACCACTAACACTCATACACTGCCCTCCAAACCAACGCATGAACATGAAAACCTTCACCTATTTCACGTAACAAGCCACAAAACAATACAAACTGACCTTCAAAAGCCTCCACAAATTGCCTCAAACTCACGCCTAAAACACTGTCTTGAAACTGCCCACTCACGTAAACGCCACTGCCCATTAACCGAACCATCACAAAACCAGACACAACAAAAATCCCAAAACAGTGAATAAACTGCCCAAAAACATTCCAGAGAATTACCCTCAAAACAGTCCCAAAATCGAGTCAAAACAGTCCACTAACACACCTGAACAGTGACTAGAAAATACAACGAAAATAGCAGCAAAACGGAATGAAAACAGCGACCAAAACAGCAAAACAGCAAGCTAAGATGTTAATCCAGCGAACCGGAAGAGTTACGGAGTGATAACCCTTCCGACGGCCGTGAAACGCGAGTCCGAAAGTCGACATAAAAGGTTAGACCTGAGGGTACTTTTCCTGATATTTCCATTTATCCTTTTAATTGTTTTATTCATTTTTATCGCATGAGAGTCGTTTATTGGTGCATGATTGTGGCCCTTGAATAGATAGAAAATGCATGAATTGTAAAATGATGTATGTTGTGGCCCTTGAGTAAAACGGAAAATATGTCGCCTCTTGTGGTATATAGGATGGAAACCCGGACATAAATTTCATAGCCGATTCTGAATGGACGGTAGTATGATCTGTACTCGGGATATAACTCCACGTACCACTTGAGTAAACGGCGCATATTTCATTTTATGTTGTTTTGATTTGTTTATTATTCGCTACTTGATTTCCGCATGTTATTTGTTTATGTAATGATGAGATAAAGCGCATGGGCTTAGTAAGTGCGATTAAAGGTCCTCTATTTTGAGAGGTTAAAATCATTTACCACGATGCTTTGCCGCGCCTTTTTAGCCAATTATTATTTATTAGGCGTCATCTATTCATCCATTCATGTATGTGTCATGTTGTTTACTGCATTTTAGAGGTCACTGTTGTAACCACGTTCGAACGCGTTTCAGAACGCCGCATGAACTCATGTTTTTCTGTCTGGTCCCGTTCGAACGCGTTATCAAACGCTATACGAACGCGAACCTTTTGTTTATCATTCGAACGTGTTTATGAACGCTACTCGAACGCGCATGCATTTGTTTCATCAGGTCTGGTTCTGTTCAAACGCGTTATCAAACGCCACACGAACGAGGACCTTCTGTTTACCGTTCGAACGCGTTTTCAAACGCTACACGAACGCGCATACACTGAACTGAATCCTTTTCATCATATGTCATGCATAATTGTTTCTTAGGTGATTTCTCTTGTATCATGTAATCAATCATACTATTTGAATTCATGCATTTATTTATTTATTGTGTTCATGAGATGGTATTCAATCATGATTAGTCCTTTATTTTGTGTTTGGAATTTGCATTATGTTTAGGTTGTTCTTTATTTTCCGCATTATATGATCGAAACATGTTCATGAGATTTCTGTGTGCTATTGCATGTTTGTCGTTATGATGATTACTTTCATGCATGTGAACTTAAAAGTAGAATACTCATGGAAATAAATGTTGATAAGGCTTGGTTAAATTATTGCACAAATCATTTCATTACAAGTGGCATAAGTAAGGGACCATTCTGAACCCAACGGTTTGAGGTCTTCCCTTGCGAGGGGTGAGTGCGGCCTTAAACTATTTTCCCGGTTCACACCAGGTGGCGACTCAATTATTCTCCGGTTTAGTCCCCCGTGGGCTACTCCGTACTCCCAACCGGGCCGCGAGCCCGGAACAGCATGCGTCGCCCAGCTTCTGTGTTCCCACAGTCTGGCGACTCCACTGAGGATAGAGAATCGGCCCCGAAATATTGTCTTGTAATGTTTGGATTTGTGCTTTAATTAACCGTGTCTACAGTGGGTAAAATGGGGGTTTGATCAAGGACATTTTAAGGCTAGGTAATGGTTTGGTGTCTTCCTCCATTCACTACCTTTCTATAAGGAAAAGCTGTGAAGGCACCTAGATAATCATGACCATTGGCCTGTTGTGACAGACTAATCTGGAGGACTTGTTGCTTATTCCTGTCACCAAGCGATAAGAGCCTAAGAGGCTTGGGTATTTAAGAGAGTTCGCTCCACCCTCCCTCTGGGGAATCTGCAATAAGAAATCCATTTGACAGTTAGTCACACGCTATGACTTGTTGGCACGTACTTTAGGGTATAAAAAAGGTGCGCTCACTTGGTCGCTCGAACCCTTGAGTGGGGAGACCTAGTTGTGGGCAATCCTTCGCCAGTGAGAGTCTTTGTCTACACTCCCACGAACCCACGCGTAGACCGGGGTTGTATAGCCTATGGCAACTATTTCCTTGTGTTTGTGGACCATCCTCATTTGGATGCGGTTGGACTTTTTTTCAGAAATGCGAACTTGTTGGGCCATTTAAACTAGGACGAGTTCGTATCCTATGACAATTAGGCCCAAAGCTTCTGAAATGTTGGTGGGCCACTCTGTAGAACTTATTGCTTTATGCTTGAATTATCTTGTTATGTTTGTGTTTTAGACCATCGTTATTTTGATCTAGTTGGACCTTTTGTCAAGAGATGTGAACTTGTTGGGCCATTTAAACTGGGACGAGTTCGTGTCCTTTGACAGTTGGGCCAAAGGCTTCTAAAATGCCGATGGGCCATTTTATGTATAGGCCTTTTATCATTTGAAGTTATTTGGTTATCTTATCGCGAAGCGTAAACCTGTTGGGCCATTTAAACTGTGACAAGTTTATACCGCGCAATAATATGATTGAACACTTTAAAATGATAATGGGCCAATTAGTGCAAATTCTTTTATAAGCTTATTTATTCCATACATCGCATACATGACATGCACCTCATGCATACACGCATCATGCTAACCCCTTGTGTTCTAAAAGCCATCAAAGATTCCCGTTGGGTTAGGAAAGCAGAGAGGCTCGTCAAGAGACCGAGTAGTCACCAAGGGAATTGGCGGAAGACCTAACCCGACGGGATAAGAAACACATGCATGCATGCATACACGTAACCCATTTTGCATTCCTTTTGTGTTTGTTTTGTTTTATGTTCACAGGTTTTGAAGAAGAAAAGAGAAAGCCGCAAAGACAAACCATTCAGAAACAGCGAAAGCACAGTATCGGATTCGGGTAATAATCCTAGGGCTGAGGCCCATATTGGTGACAGAGGCGGGTAGTAATCTGAGGGTTGAGGCCCACATTGGTGCTAGTTTTGGGGAGGAGTCCCATGGCTGAGGCCCATATGAGTTTGAGTTTCGGGAATGGATCTCAAGGGGCGAAGCCCACATTATCAGAAGATGACGGAAGAATTCTGTGGAATGAGTGAAAAAAAAAGGGAGAAAGAAAAAAGGAGAGGAAAATCTTTGATAGTTAGACATATGTCCGGTGATGACATTGTTTGCTGTAGGGAGAATCTTTAGAAACGATAAGTGCGAGACGTGCTCTCGTCCGATATTCTGAATGGATTGATCTCAGCTGGACTCGCGAGCACTTGATTACGGGATCTCAACAGTGGAAACCTGAGTGGTTGGCAAGATGACTAGCCGGAGGGGTGATGGATCGGTGAATGACCGTTTGCCTGGATGTCCACTCTGGTTTACTTATGCTACGATATATGATATGGTTGGAAATAAAGAAAGAGTCTTTGCGATGAAAAAATAGAAAAAAATAGACCGCCTATAACCGATAAGCGTGAAGCTACCCATGTGCGAGTATTAGGACCACCATGAGGAGAAATGCTACCTTAAAGGGTAGGTGTGTTAAAAAAAAATTGAAAAGAATGAAAAGAAAGAGACAATAAAAGAAAAGAAGACCATATCATGTTGAGTATGACGAAGTAATCACAGAGTGTGATCGAGACATCCAGTTTGGTTAGACCCACCGATCCAATTCTTCGAAACGAAATCATCGAGTTGGTTTACTGAAGAAATAAGCTGTGAAAGAGCCTTGACACACATGCACTAGGAGTCTAGCTCAGATCACCTATTCAGAGGATCGGGGTTGAGTGTATCAAGTACTTTGAAGGTTCTCAGGTTTCGATGCGAAAGCATTCATTGAGGACGAAAATATGTCTAGCTATCAGGATTATCTCATGAGAGGAAATTTAATATGTTGAAATGACACATTAGCATCAACATTAGTCTTGCCGGGTATGGCACTCTTGGGGCGAAGCCCACATTATCATTATTAGTCTGGTCGAGTATGGCACTCTGGGGGCGATGCCCATTTCAGTATCAGTTTGGGACGAGGTCGATATCAGTATCAGTTTGGGACGAGGTCCATATCAGTATCAGTTTTGGGGGTGAGGCCCATATCAGTAACAGTTCGGGGGCGAGGCCCATATCGTTATCAGAACCAGTCTTGCCGGGTATGGCACTCTGGGGGTTAAGGCCCACGTCTTTATCAGTACCAGTCTTGCCGTGTATGGCACTCTGAGGGCGAGGCCCACATCTTTATCTGAATCAGTTTTGCCGGGTATGGCACTCTAGGGGGGTCCCACATCCTTATCAGAATCAGTCCTGCTTGGTATGGCACTCGGGGGGCGAGGCCCGCATCACATCAGTATCAGTCTGGGGGCGAGACCCACATCAATATCAGTATGCGGGCGAGGCCCACATCAGTATCAGTCTGCGGGTGAGGCCCACATCTGTATCAGTCTGCGGGCGAGGCCCATATCAGTACCGGTTTGGGGCGAGGCCCACATCTACATCAGTATCAGTTTTTGGGGATGAGTCCCGGGGTCGAGGCCCACATCAAGGCCGAGG
Source organism: Zanthoxylum bungeanum (assembly GCA_019454045.1). Classification (NCBI taxonomy): domain Eukaryota; kingdom Viridiplantae; phylum Streptophyta; class Magnoliopsida; order Sapindales; family Rutaceae; genus Zanthoxylum; species Zanthoxylum bungeanum. Next base: position 55,145 of record SKCR01031183.1, read on the forward strand.
CCTACGTCATCATCAGTATCAGTTGACGGGGATGAGTCCCAAGGTCGAGGCCTATGTCATCATCAGTATCAATTGTAGGGTCGAGGCCGACAGCAGTATCAGTTTCAGGGATGAGTCACAGGGCCGAGGCCTACGTCATCATCAGTATCGGTTGTAGGGATGCGTCCTAAGTTTGAGGCCCATATTTCATCAACAGTTTTGGGGATGCGTCCCAAGGTCGAGGCCCACATTATATCAGTAGTTTTGGGGATGCGTCCCAGGGTTGTACCCATTCCATCAGTATCAGCAGTTTTGGGGATGCGTCCCAGGGTTGAGGCCCACTCCATCATATCAGCAGTTTTGGGGATGCGTCCCAAGGTTGAGGCTCATATTTTATCAGCATTTTGGGGATGCGTCCCAGGGTTGTAAACCCATATCATCAGCAGTTTTTGGGATGTGTCCCAGGGTCGAGGCCCATTTTGGCAGCGTTATCGGGATGCATCCCAGGGCCGTGAGCCCCCGTTTTCGGTTGCAGTTATCGGGATGCGTCCCAGGGCCGTTGGCCCACTGCACCTTTAGTTTTAGGGATGCGTCCCAGGGTCAAGGCCTATTTTGGCAACGTTATCGGGATGCGTCCCAGGGCCGTGAGCCCCCTGCACCATTAGTTTTGGGATGCGTCCCAGGGTCGATACCCATTTTGTCAGCGGTATTGGGATGCGTCCCAGGGTCGAGGCCCCCGTTGTCAGTTACATTTATTGGGATGCGTCCCAGGATCGAGGTCCACTGCAGTTCCAGTTTGGAGATGCGTCCCAGGGTCGAGGCCCACACATCAGTTGCAGTTATTGGGATGCGTCCCAAGATCGAGGTCCACTGCATCATCAGCTCAACGGAGCAGCAGGCAAGTACGGTGGCAGCTGGCAAGCCAGGTAAGTAAGAATACATTGCATAACTTTGATAGGATTGTCACTGTTACACATTACACAAGTCTCATCAAAGTGGGGGCGACTGTAGGCACTGTATTTTTGCATGTAAGACCCGATGATGAGTCTCATTTGGAGGTACTACTGTGGGACACAGAAACTGACGACGCATGCTATTCTAGGCTCGCGACCTAGTTGGGAGTACGAAATAACATGGAGTCGCCACCCAATCTACGCCTAAGTCACTTGTGATGGTCCCTTACTTATGTCACTTGTGATGATGTGATTTGTGCAATAAAATAACCGAATCTATTCAACATTCATGCTCAAGGGTAATCTACGCCTAAGTCCGCATGCATAATAATAACAATGAGAACCTATATCTAAGTTCGCATGCTTCAAAGTTTTCATAACGGCAAACACGCAATAACATACAATCATCACACAAGCATGCTCAATTATCTAATGCGGAAAATAAATAAGAACCTAAGCATAAATATAAATTAAATCCCTAATGTGAAGGAAACCTAATCATGCATAAAGAAATAACTTTCTATCGACTAAATCATGCTTAAGATGAATAACATGCTTACCACCTAATCATGCTTTAATAGAAAATAAATAACCTACGAACTTATAACATGCTCAAATACAAATTTAGATGAGATAAGATACGTGTCTCTTAAGTAGTACGTGGCGTTGTATCCCGAGTACAGACCGCAATACCGTCCATTCGGAATCGGCCATGGAATTTATGTCCGGGTTTCCATCCGATATACCACAAAAAAGGAACACATATCCCGCTCATCCAACAATCACATCATGCCTCAAGCGACTCTCATGTAATAATATTTCAAAAATAAATAAAATAAACGAAAGATGATAAATAAAAAGATGCCCTCAGGTCTAACCTCTTTTGTCGTCTCACGGAAGCGCGTTACACGGCCGTCGGAAGGGTTGTTGCTCCGCAACTTTTCTGGTTCACTAATCCAACGTCTTTCCTCACTGTTTCGCTGTTCGAGCTGCTGTTTTCACCCCGTTTCTCTACTATTTTGAGGGTATTTTCTGGTCACTGTTTCAGGTCTATTATGCTACTGTTTTGGGTGTTTTAGGTGCAGTTTTGGGTGTGTTGAAGGCTTTTTCTGGAAGACAGTTGAAGGCTTGTTGGATTCGGCAGTGGGAGGCAATTTAAGGCGGCAGTTTTTGGCAGTTTAATAGGGCAGTTAGTTGCGTTTGATTTGAGTGGGTGAATGGCTGTGAGGGTTAGTTGCTTGCGTGAGGTTTGTACGTGGCTGAGTGGCTAGCTGTGAACGTGTTGGCTTGCGTGAGGTGAGGCAGGGTTGTGAGGGCTTGTAGCTTTTAGGTGAAGTGGTGAGCGTGTTGTGGGCTATGAGATGGGCGCAAACGTGAGGGCTAGGCGTGTGCTGGGTGAAGTGGCAAGGCAGGTGGGCTGATTTTGAGGCAATGGCTGCGCTTTGTGGCGTTTTAGGTTTTGGTTTCAACGTGTTTGTGGTGTATGGCTTTAGGGTTTCTTCATGCGTTGCTGAGGCCAAGAGAGAGAGCTGAGTCTGCGTTGATGAAGGGGGATTTACCGATAGAGAGGAGAGAGGATGGGTTTGCCGAGAGGGACCTCCTGGGAGAGAGAGCTGGGAGAGAGAGTCGAGTGTTTAGGGTTTTTTTGATGTGTTTTTTGTGTGTGAATCTTCCAGGGTTTGAATTGTGTGGAGAAGGGTTATTTTTATAGGCAAAGGGGTGAGGACTTTCCTTATTTGAGAAGGAGAATGATTGTGTATTGATGGGGAATATCTTTAATTAAAATGTGATAAGGGAAATCTTTTAATTAAGAGAAGTGATTTGATTTATTCTTTTTAGTTAAGTATATGATTTATTTTAATTAGGCAAGGGATCCATGGGATTTATTTAAATTGGTAGGTGATTTAATTAAATTAGGAATGTGTTTTATTTAAATTAGGAATTTAATTTAATTAGATTTTAATTTTATTTCAAGTTTAATTTAATTGGTGAATGTGATTTAATTTAATTTAATTTAAGTTTAATTTAATTGGTTTTAATTTAATTAGTGACATGTATTTTAAATGTTTTAATTATTTAATTTGTGATTTAATGGGTTTGGTGTGTTTTAAAACAGAGGTCCAACAAGCGAACCCGAAGCGAAACAAGCGAGTTAAATCTGACAAAATGCTAATTTTCAACTTTACCCTTCCAACGTCCGTTTTCTGCGGCTTTCACAACTAAAAAGGTAGTGTCTCCATACGAGACTCATCATCGGGCTAATATGCAAAAATGCAATGCCTACAACTACCTTTTAAGTCGCGGGAGCCGCGGGAAACGAACGTCGGAAGGGAAAAAGTCTTTTTTGTTGGATTCGCTGAAGTAGCTTCGGGTTCGCTTGTTGGACCTCCGTTTAAAACACACCATTAGCCCACTAAACACACACCAAGCCCAATCCAAAGATAATTAAAACATTTAAAATACATGTCACAAATTAAATTAATTAAAATTAAAACCAATTAAAATCCAACACAAATTAAATACCAATTAAATTAAATCTAAATTAAATTAAACTAATATTTAATTAAAATCTAATACCAAAATTAAAATAAATCACTTCCTAATTTAATAAATCACTCACCAATTTAAAATATTTACTCACCTAATTAACAAATTAAATGCCTAATTAAAGTCAATCTAATATATAACCTTCCTAAACAAACAAATCATGTCCCCAATTAATTGATTTTCTTTCCTTTTTAATCCATGCAAACCCTAATAACTTCCATCCAACCGACCAACAACTCCCTCACTCACACACGGCGTCAACATCTTCTCTCCATTCGGCAACCCTAATTCACCAACTGCTCACGCCTCCAACAAAAGAACTCACACAGCCTTGTCTCTTGACAACCCCAGCCCCCCTCACGCAGGTCACTAGCTAAAGCCACAAACGAACACACCACGAACAAAGCAAGAAAGCAATCCTTATCGACCAGCAAACCTCACGCATACCTTTCACCATGTAGCCACGCACAGCTCTCCCCTGAATAAACACAAACCCTTAAACCATCTCATCAGCCAAGACTTCACGACCAAATAGCCAACACCACTCACTGCCATTAAACACGTCCTTAGCCTGCTCCACTCACTGCCACTAAACACATCCCTAGCCTGCTCCACTCACTGCCAACAAACACAAGCCATAGCCTTCACTAGCACTCAACTCAACGCAAGCCTAACCCCACTCAGCAGCCATTTCATTCACGCATACGCCACTTGATCCTCTCTCGGCCAACACCTTGGCTCTCTCACGGCACAAACAAGCCAACTCACTCGTCACAGCCCAGTTTAGCCACACACTGAAACAACCCAACTAGCCTCTTCACAAGCTTCACGTCCTCAGCACAGACCATCACGTAATCAGCCCTCTCGCAGCAACATACTACCCAACAACACGCCCACTGACCTGATCATCACGCCACCATCAGCCTTCACGCAAGCTTTCCTTTATTCAGCCTAAACCCTAAACCTACGCACAGATCAGCCAATAGCGACAATAACACCAATAACCAGGCCATACGAAAGCAACTAAACAAACCTCACGTTGAAGCAAATAGCCTCCACGCAGACCCCTAAAACGCAAGCAGACACGTCCTATCTCTCTCAAAAATCACAGCCATCACAGGCCAAAACCCTCACGATCCCACAGCCATCACACGGCAGAACCTTCAGATCCAACAACCCAGTAACCCTCATATTGTCCCCAACCGTAGCAACCACTAACACTCATACACTGCCCTCGAAACCAACGCATGAACATGAAAACCTTCACCTATTTCACGTAACAAGCCACAAAACAATACAAACCGACCTTCAACAGCCTCCACAAATTACCTCAAACTCACGCCTAAAACACTGTCTTGAAACTGCCCTCTCACGTAAACGCCACTGCCCACTAACCGAACCATCACAAAACCAGACACAGCAAACCAACCAAAACAGTGAATAAACTGCCCAAAAACAGTCCATAGAATTACCCTCAAAACAGTCCCAAAATCGAGTCAAAACAGTCCACTAACACACCTGAACAGTGACCAAAAAATACAACGAAAATAGCAACAAAACGGAGCGAAAACAGCGACCAAAGCAGCAAAACAGCGAGCTAAGACGTTAATCCAGTGAACCGGAAGAGTTACGGAGTGATAACCCTTCCGACGGCCGTGAAACGCGAGTCCGAAAGTCGACATAAAAGGTTAGACCTGAGGGTACTTTTCCTGATATTTCCATTTATCCTTTTAATTGTTTTATTCATTTTTATCGCATGAGAGTCATTTATTGGTGCATGATTGTGGCCCTTGAATAGATAGAAAATGTATGAATTGTAAAATGATGTATGTTGTGGCCCTTGAGTAAAACGGAAAATGTGTCACCTCTTGTGGTATATAGGATGGAAACCCGGACATAAATTTCATAGCCGATTCCGAATGGACGGTAGTATGATCTGTACTCGGGATACAACTCCACGTACCACTTGAGTAAACGGCGCATATTTCGTTTTATGTTGTTTTGATTTATTTATTATTCGCTATTTGATTTCCGCATGGTATTTGTTTATGTAATGATGAGATAAAGCGCATGGGCTTAGTAAGTGCGATTAAAGGTCCTCTATTTTGAGAGGTTAAAATCATTTACCACGATGCTTTGTCGCGCCTTTTTAGCCCATTATTATTTATTAGGCGTCATCTATTCATCCGTTCATGTATGTGTCATGTTGTTTACTGCATTTTAGAGGTCACAGTTGTAACCCCGTTCGAACGCATTTCAGAACGCCGCACGAACGCATGTTTTCTGTCTGGTCCTGTTCGAACGCGTTATCAAACGCTATACGAACGTGAACCTTTTGTTTACCATTCGAACGCGTTTACGAACGCTACTCGAACGCGCATGCATTTGTTTCATCAGGTCTGGTCCCGTTCGAACGCGTTATCAAACGCCACACGAACGAGGACCTTCTGTTTACCGTTCGAACGCTCTTTCAAATGCTACACGAACGCGCATACACTGAACTAAGTCATTTTCATCATATGTCATGCATAATTATTTCTTAGGTGATTTCTCTTGTATCATGTAATCAATCATACTATTTCAATTCCTACATTTATTTATTTAATGTGTTCATGAGATGGTATTCAAGCATGATTTGTCCTTTATTTTGTGTTTGGAATTTGCATTATGTTTAGGTTGTTCTTTGTTTTCCACATTATATGATCGAAACATGTTCATGAGATTGCCGTGTGCTATTGCATGTTTGTCGTTATGATGATTACTGTAGGAAACAGAACTTGACGATGTTGTTCTAGACTCGCGGCCTAGTTGGGCGTACGAAATAACATGTAGTCGCCACCCGATGTGAACCAGGACAAAGATTTAAGGCTGCACTCACCCCTCGCAAGGGAAGACCTCAAACCGTTGGGTTCGGAATGGTCCCTTACTTATGTCACTTGTGATGATATGATTTGTGCAATAAATTAACCGAGTCTACTCAATAATCATGCTCAAAGGTATTTAGATCTAACATGCATTCGCTAAATATATCCTATTCTAAATTTGCCTGCTTGAAAGTAAGTCTTTGAATGGCAAACACGATATCACCCAATGAGCATATTGAACCATTAAATAAATGAATCACTATTCAAACATAAACCTAAACTAATCAAAATAACATGCTTAAAAATAACATAATCATGCTTAGAAATTAAATAACAAAACTAAATTAAATCATGCTTAAAATAATAAATGAACGACCTATAAGCTACAACATGCTCAAATACAAATTTGGATGAGACGAGATATGTGTATCTTAAGTGGTACGTGGCGTTGTATCCCGAGTGCAGACCGCAATACCGTCCATTCGGAATCGGCTACGGAATTTACGTCCGGGTTTCCATCCGATATACCACAAAAGGGAACACACATCCCGCTCATCCAACAATCATATCATGCCTCAAACGACTCTCATGCAATAATATTTTAAAATAAATAAAATAAAATGAAAGAAGATAAGTAAAAAGGTGCCCTCAGGTCTAACCTCTTTTGTCGTCTCAAGAAAGGGCGTTACACGTTCGTTGGAAGGGTGAATGATCCGCTACTTTTCCGATTTGTTGGATTAACGTCTTAGCTCGCTGTTTTGCTATTTTGGTCGTTGTTTTCACTCCGTTTGCTACTGTTTTCCCTGTATTTTCTGGTCACTGTTTCAGGTGCATTTACGGACTGTTTTGCGGGTTATTTGGACTGGTTTGGGTAGTTTTTGGATTGTTTTAGCTGTGCAGTTTTTGGGTGCAGTTTCGGGCTGTTTTCTGGACAAATTTAAGGGAAATATGGGACTATTTTGTGGGTTATTTGGATTGGTTTGGGCTGCGATTTTGGAAGGGTTTAAAGGGAAGTTTTTTTCACTGTATTGCGGCAGTTTTGGGGATGCAGTGAGGGGTGTTTTCGGTGATTTATGAGGCAGTTTACTGGCTGAATTGAAGGGCAGACGTGAGTGTTTTAAGGGGTCAGTACGTGAGGGGTTTGAGGGTGCAATTTAGGAGGGTTTTCATGGTGAGTTAAGGGGCAGGGGGCGTGCGTGGCATGGTGTGTGGGCTGTGCGCTGGATCAATTGAGGGGCTATGTGTGCGCTGCTTAAGCGTTGAAGGTGTTGAGCGCATATGACGTGCGTTGTTGAGCGGCTTTATGATTGAGGGATACGTGGATGTGCTGTGTTGAATGTGTGGTCAATGGGCAGTTTATTTATGAGGGGATGTGTGTGTCTTGGTAAGTGACGTGTGTGTGCGTTGTGGTGGTGTTTTGGCGTGAGTGGAGGGCTGAATTTGTGGCAGCAACGTGAGGGGGGCAGGTTTAGCGTGTGATTTGCGTGAGGTTGAGGGCCGTATGGTTGGTTGGTGGGGTGAGAGAGGCTTGTATGCGTGCTTTGTTGTTGTCGGTTTAGCTAGTGTGGTGTGTTTACGTGTGTGTGTCATTGTGAATTGTGAGTGTGTGTTGAGTGCATCGGTGTCGCTACGTGGTGTGTGTTTGATTGCGTGTTGACCTGTGTGTGTTCGGTTTGTGCTGCTTTATTTGGTTTGGTGGCTTGTTGTGTTGGCTTCTTTTGTTCGTTTTTGTTGCTATGTTAGAGAAAATAGAGAGGCCGCTGGTTGAAGGGTTAGGGCTGAAGTGGTGCTTTAGGGTTTGTGTCTATTGTGTGTGTTTTTGTTGTTCACGGTGAGAAGAGAGACGTGTGAGTGGTCTGTGAGGAGAGAGGGTGTGGGTGTCGACAGAGATGGATGAGAGAGAGAGAGACCAGTGAGGCCGTCTAGGGTTCTTTTGGCGTGAAGAGGCTTAGGTCTTATACGAGGCCGTGATGTTATTTTGTTTGCTGCGTGTTTGTGTAGCCGTGAAGAGCCATTAGGGTTTCAGGGTTTTTTTTTGTGAGGACTATTTTGTTGCGTTTGTCAGGAAAGTCAGGGTATGAGGGAAGTGTTTTACATAGAGAGAGATGGAGAAGGGTAAAACTAGGGTTGTTGTTGTTTGTGAGGGCGCTGAGCGTGAGTCTGTTATTAGGGTTTTCTTATTTGGCTGTGAGAGAGAGTGGCGAGAGAGAGATTGAAGAGGATTAGGGTTTGTTGTTTTAGGTTTTATTCTCTTTTGTTCTGGTTTGTGGTCACTGCCGAGAGAGCGGGGGGAGGTTACAAGGGTTGGGAATGTGTTATTTTTATAGTGATTCATTAGAGTTTGCATGGCTTTTAAAAATGAAAGAAATCAAGTAATTTAATTTGTGTTTAATTTTAATTATTTAAGGCAAGAAATTATTTTATTTTGGTGGGTGATTTAATTAAAATTAGGAAGTGATTTATTTTAATTTTGGAATTTAGTTTAATTAGATTTTAATTTAATTTTAATTTAATTTAATTTGTGACATGTATTTTAAATGTTTTAATTATTTAATTTATGAGATGTTTTTTAAATGTTTCAATTATTTTGGATTGGGTTGGTGTGTTTAAAAACAGAGGTCCAACAAGCGAACCCGAAGCGAAACAAGCGAGTTAAATCTGACAAAATGCTAATTTCCAACTTTACCTTTCCAACGTCCGTTTCCCGCGGCTTCCACAACTAAAGAGGTAGTGTCTCCATACGAGACTCATCATCGGGCCTTATATGAAAAAATGCAGTGCCTACAGTTGCCCCCACTTTGATGGGACTTGTGCAGTATGTAACAGTGACAATACTATCAAAGTTATGCAATGCATTTTTACTTACCTGGCTCGCCAGCTACCACCTGACTTACCTGTTGCTTCGAACTGAGTTGATATGGTGGTGAGGTGCCTCGACCTATGGGCTTTGTTCCCGAACCACCGAATATGAACAGTGATGATGATGCAGTAGGCCCTCGACCCTGGGACGCATCCCGGAACTGCAACCGACAACGGGGGCACCTCGACCCTGGGCACCTCGACCCAACACCGCTGTCAATAGGGATCTCGCCCTCGAACTGATGATGTAGTGGGCACCTCGACCCTGTGCACCTCGACCCGAAACTACAACCGACAACGAGGGCACCTCGACCCTGGGCCCCTCGACCCAACACTGCTGACAATAGGGACTTCGCCCTCGAATTGATGATGTAGTGGGCACCTCTACCCGAAACTACAACCGACAACGGGGGCACCTCGACCCAACACCGCTGACAATAGGGACCTCGCCCTCGAACTGATGATGTAGTGGGCACCTCGACCCGGAACTACAACCGACAACGGGGGCACCTCGACCCAATACCGCTGACAATAGGGACCTCGCCCTCGAACTGATGATGTAGTGGGCACCTCGACCCTGGGCACCTCGACCTGGAACTACAACCGATAACGGGGGCACCTCGACCCAACACCGCTGACAATAGGGACCTCGCCCTCGAACTGATGATGTAGTGGGTCCTCGACCCTGGGTCGCATCCCCAAAAATGCTGATGATGATGTGTCTCCATACCCGAAGTGTCATACCCGGCGAAACTGATCTGATGTCTCCATACCCAGCAAAACTGAAACTGATGTCTCCATACCCGGAGTGTCATAACCGGAAAAACCGATACTGATGATGATGTGGGCCTCGCCCCCAGAGTGCCATACCCGGCCAAACTGATACTGATGCTGATCTTCCATTCTCAGAGTGCCATTCTCGGCGTGCTCATTCTCGAGCTGTCTATTCCCGGACTATATCTCCATTCTCGGAGTGCCATTCTCGACGTGCCATTCTCGGCTTGCTCATTCCTGAGCTGTCCATTCCCGGACTATATCTCCATTCTCGGAGTGCCATTCCCAGCAGAACTGATCTGATGTGATGTGGGCCTCGCCTTAGAATGCCATACCCGGCAGAAACTGATCTGATGCTATGTGGGCCTTCCCCCCAGAATGCCATACCCAGCAGAAACTGATCTGATGCTTTGTGGGCCTCGCCCCCAGAATGTTATATCTGGCGGAATTGATCTGATGTCTTCATACTCGGAGTGCCGTACCTGACTAATCTGATATCTCCATACTTTGAGTGCCGTACCTGGAAAAATGATCTGATGTCTCCATACCCGGAGTGCCGTACCTGGCAAAACTGACCTGATGTCTCCCTACCCGAAGTGCCGTACCTGGCAAAACTGATCTGATATCTCCATACCCAAAGTGCCGTACCTGGCAAAATCGATACTGATGTCTCCATACCCGGAGTGCCATACCCGGCAAAACTGATGCTGATAATGATGTGGGACTCACCCCTAGAGTGCCATACCCGGCAAGATCGATACTGATGCTAATATGGGCCTCGCCCCTAGACTGATGCTGATGTGGGCCTCGGCCCTAGGATTCATTCCTTGGATTCATTCCAAATTCTGACGACGTGGGCCTCGGCCCTATGATTCATTCCCTGGATTCATTCCAAATTATGATGACGTGGGCCTCGGCCTTGGGATTCATTCCCAAAACTACTGACAATATGGGCCTCGACCCTGGGATTCATTCCCGATGCTGCTGACAATGTGGGCCTCGACCCTGGTATTCATTCCCGATGCTGCTGATAATATGGGCCTCGACCCTGTGATTCATTCCCGATGCTGCTGATAATGTGGGCCTCGACCCTGAGATTCATTCCCGATGCTGCTGATAATGTGGGCCTCGACCCTGAGTTGATACTGATGTGGGCCTCGCCCCAAACTGATTTTGATGTGGGCCTCGCCCCCAGACTGAAACTGATGTGGGTCTTGCCCCAAAACTGATACTGACGTAGGCCTCGCCCCAAACCGATACTGATGTGGGCCTCAACCCGGGACTCATCCCCAAACGAATACTGATATGGGCCTCGTCCCCAGACTGATACTGATGTGGGCCTCACCCCAAAACTGATACTGATATGGGCCTCAACCCTGGGACTCATCCCCAAAACTACTACTCATATGTTGCTGATTCTGGTTGGCTTGTCTTTGCCGCTCTCTTTTTCTTCTTTGAAACCTGTGAATACAAAACGAAACAAACACAAAAAGAATGCAGAATATGTTACATGTATGCATGAATGAATTTCCTATTCCGTTGGGTTAGGTCTTCCACCAGTTCTCCAGGCGATTGCTCAGTCTTCTCTCTGGTTTCATGACTCAATATCTTGTTATGTCCCTGATTCGCGATGTGGGAGACTGGTCGCCCCCAGTCTTGGTTTACCTTTCTGCTCTCCGCTGTTTGTACTTGGTCAAGATGAACCACATGGTGGGGCCTTCCATATCATACTATATCACATGCTACGAAATAAACCCAATAGTTACACATATTATTACCCTCAAAGAATGCTCAGTATTGAAACCAGAGAACCTTCAAAACATTCAACGCAACTCAAATCCAAGTCTTTGAATAAATGATCTAAGCCAGACTCAAAGTGTGTGTGTGCAAAGGTTCCTTTGCGGATTCATCCATTGGTAAGTTAACTCAATGATTTCGTTTCAAAAATCGGGATCGATGGGTCAAACCAACCTAGATGTCTCAATTATGCCTGATGTTGCTTTTATGTGCTCAATGTGGTATGGTTTTCTTTCTCTTTTGTCTTTTTCTTTTTTTCTTTTCATTTTGAACTTCTTTTTTCTTTTCTTTTCTTTTTCTCTCTTTTCTTTCTCTTTTTTTTTTCAACACACCTACCCTTTAGGTAGCATTTCTCCTCATGGTGGTCCTAATGCTCGCCCATGGGTAGCTTCACGCTTATCGGTTATAGGTGGTTCAATTCTTTTCTTTAGAGACTTTTCTTTCATTTTCAACCATACCACACATCATAACATAAGCAAATCAAGATAGACATCTAAGCAAATGGTCATTCACCGACCTACAATTTCTTCAACTAGTCACCTTGCCAACTACTCAGGTTTTCACTGCTAAGATCCTATAGTGACGTGCTCACGAGACAAAGATTTAAGGCCGCACTCACCCCTCGCAATGGAAGACCTCAAACCGTTGGATTCGGAATGGTCCCTTACTTATGTCACTTGTGATGATATGATTTGTGCAATAAATTAACCGAGTCTACTCAATAATCATGCTCAAAGGTATTTAGATCTAACATGCATTCGCTAAATAAATCCTATTCTAAATTTGCCTGCTTGAAAGTAAGTCTTTGAATGGTAAACACGATATCACCCAATGAGCATATTGAACCATTAAATAAACGAATCACTATTCAAACATAAACCTAAACTAATCAAAATAACATGCTTAAAAATAACATAATCATGCTTAGAAATTAAATAACAAAACTAAATTAAATCATGCTTAAAATAATAAATGAACGACCTATAAGCTACAACATGCTCAAATACAAATTTGGATGAGACGAGATATGTGTATCTTAAGTGGTACGTGGCGTTGTATCCCGAGTGCAGACCGCAATACCGTCCATTCGGAATCGGCTATGGAATTTACGTCCGGGTTTCCATCCGATATACCACAAAAGGGAACACACATCTCGCTCATCCAACAATCACATCATACCTCAAACGACTCTCATGCAATAATATTTTAAAATAAATAAAATAAAACGAAAGAAGATAAGTAAAAAGGTGCCCTCAGGTCTAACCTCTTTTGTCGTCTCAAGAAAGGGCGTTACACGTTCGTTGGAAGGGTGAATGATCCGCTACTTTTCCGATTTGTTGGATTAACGTCTTAGCTCGTTGTTTTGCTATTTTGGTCGCTGTTTTCACTCCGTTTTTCTGCTGTTTTCCCTGTATTTTCTGGTCACTGTTTCAGGTGCATTTAGGGACTGTTTTGCGGGTTATTTGGACTGGTTTGGGTAGTTTTTGGATTGTTTTAGCTGTGCAGTTTTTGGGTACAATTTTGGGGTGTTTTCTGGACAGTTTTAAGGCAAATAGGGGACTGTTTTGTGGGTTATCTGGATTGGTTTGGGCTGCGATTTTGGAAGGGTTTAAAGGGAAGTTTTTTTCACTGTATTGCGGCAGTTTTGGGGATGCAGTGAGAGGTGTTTTTCGGTGATTTGTGAGGCAGTTTACTGGCTAAATTGAAGGGCAGGCGTGAGTGTTTTAAGGGGTCAGTACGTGAGGGGTTTGAGGGTGCAATTTAGGAGGGTTTTCATGGTGAGTTAAAGGGCAGGTGGCGTGCGTGGCATGGTGTGTGGGCTGTGCGCTGGATCAATTGAGGGGCTATGTGTGCGCTGCTTAAGCGTTGAAGGTGTTGAGCGCAGATGACGTGCGTGGTTGTGCGGCTTTATGATTGAGGGATACGTGGATGTGCTGTGTTGAATGTGTGGTCAATGGGCAGTTTATTTCTGAGGGGCTGTGTGTGTCTTGGTAAGTGACATGTGTGTGCGTTGTGGTGGTGTTTTGGCGTGAGTGGAGGGCTGAATTTGTGGCAGCAACGTGAGGGGGGCAGGTTGAGCGTGTGATTTGCGTGAGGTTGAGGGCCGTATGGTTGGTTGGTGGGGTGAGAGAGGCTTGTATGCGTGCTTTGTTGTTGTCGATTTAGCTAGTTGTGGTGTGTTTACGTGTGTGTGTCATTGTGAATTGTGAGTGTGTGTTGAGTGCATCGGTGTCGCTACGTGGTGTGTCATTGTGAATTGTTGTTATGTTAGAGAAAATAGAGAGGCCGCTGGTTGAAGGGTTAGGGCTGAAGTGGTGATTTAGGGTTTGTGTCTCTTGTGTGTGTTTTTGTTGTTCACGGTGAGAAGAGAGACGTGTGAGTGGTCTGTGAGAAGAGAGGGTGTGGGTGTCGACAGAGATGGATGAGAGAGAGAGAGACCAGTGAGGCCGTCTAGGGTTCTTTTGGCGTGAAGAGGCTTAGGTCTTATGCGAGGTCGTGATGTTATTTTGTTTGCTGCGTGTTTGTGTAGCCGTGAAGAGCCATTAGGGTTTCAGGTTTTTTTTTGTGAGGTCAGTGAGGACTATTTTGTTGCGTTTGTCAGGAAAGCCAGGGTTTGAGGGAAGTGTTTTACATAGAGAGAGAGGGAGAAGGGTAAAGCTAGGGTTGTTGTTGTTTGTGAGGGCGCTGAGCGTGAGTCTGTTATTAGGGTTTTCTTGTTTGGCTGTGAGAGAGAGTGGCGAGAGAGAGGTTGAAGAGGATTAGGGTTTGTTGTTTTAGGTTTTATTCTCTTTTGTTCTGGTTTGTGGTCACTGCCGAGAGAGCGGGGGGAGGTTACAAGGGTTGGAATGTGTTATTTTATAGTGATTCATTAGAGTTTGCATGGCTTTTAAAAATGAAAGAAATCAAGTAATTTAATTTGTGTTTAATTTTAATTATTTAAGGCAAGAAATATTTTATTTTGGTGGGTGATTTAATTAAAATTAGGAAGTGATTTATTTTAATTTTGGAATTTAGTTTAATTAGATTTTAATTTAATTTTAATTAATTTAATTTGTGACATGTATTTTTAAATGTTTTAATTATTTAATTTATGAGATGTTTTTTAAATGTTTCAATTATTTTGGATTGGGTTTGGTGTGTTTAAAAACAGAGGTCCAACAAGCGAACCCGAAGCGAATCAAGCGAGTTAAATCTGACAAATGCTAATTTCCAACTTTACCCTTCCAACGTCCGTTTCCTGCGGCTTCCACAACTAAAGAGGTAGTGTCTCCATACGAGACTCATCATCGGGCCTTATATGCAAAAATGCAGTGCCTACAATTACTTTCATGCATGTGAACTTAAAAGTAGAATACTCCTTGGAAATAAATGTTGCTAAGGCTTGGTTAAATTATTGCACAATCATTTCATTACAAGTGGCATAAGTAATGGACCATTCTGAACCCAACGGTTTGAGGTCTTCCCTTGCGAGGGGTGAGTGCGGCCTTAAACTATTTTCCTGGTTCCCACTGGGTGGCGACTCCATTATTCTCCGGTTTAGTCCCGTGGGCTACTCTGTACTCCCAACCGGGCCGCGAGCCCGGAACAGCATGTGTCGCCCAGCTTCTGTGTTCCCACAGAATGTTTAGAATCTATCACTCGAGATAGGGGATTTTGAATAGATCTAGAAAATATGACCTAGGATTTTATAGAGTTCGAGAGAATCTGTAGTCCTTTGAAGTCGTTAACATAGAATCACAAAGCGTAATGAGTCGTTAACTATTAGATTTTTATAGAGATATCGAAGTCTGTAGTTGATGATATTTTCACTGATGCTCGAGAGAGGGAGTGGATATTTGCGGAATCTTGACTTATAAACAATATAACTGAACAATGATTATTGGCATGACAAATACATAGGTGACAGCTAAGTGAAATCAGGATCCAGAATCTCTATCGTATTAGTTCCTCCTATCAAATTATTTTATATTTTATTTATTAATTAAAAATCTTTATTATTTGTCGTCTAAATAAAGTTAGGATTATCAATTGTAGTACTTAGTGCGAGTTAACGCAATCCCTGTGGGTTCGACACTCTAAACTCATTTATACTAAAACTTGACACCGTACACTTGCGGTACGATATAAAAATATCACAACAAGTTTTTGATCGAAGTGGATTGAAGCAGAATTTTTTTTACCAGGGTACGCGAAAAAGAGGTACAAACATTCATCTAGAAGAATATCATATGTCGATTCGGCATACCGAGAGAAATTATGATTGATAATGGTTCGTAATTCATCAGCCATCATTTTCAATATTTCTGTAGAAATTGGGGTATAAAATTAAGTTTTTCAACCCCGCGCTTCCCACAAGCTAATGGCCAGGCCGAGTCGTCTAACAAAACAATATTGAACACTTTGAAGAAGAGATTGGAGAAAGCTAAAGGAGCTTGGGTAGATGAACTCCCTAGAGTCTTGTGGTCTTACAGAACAACAGTCCGGTCATCCACTGGAGAAACTCTCTTCTCTCTGGCGTTTGGTACGGAAGCAGTAATACCAATAGAAGAAACATCCCATCCCCACGCTACCAATGGCTCATTGAGGATTCGAATCAACAACTTATGAATCATAGTCTTGATACAATTGATGAATTGAGGGACCGGGCATCCATTCGACTAGCAGCCCATCGGCAGAGGATGACCAGATACTTCAACAAAAATGTTAGGAGCAGAACCTTTAGGGAATGAGATTGGGTACTACGTAAAGTTTTCCAGAACACCAAGGAGGTTGGAGATGGTAAGCTGGGACCAAATTGGGAAGGTCCATACCTCATCACAAAGGTCGTTGGACAAGGAGCCTATAAATTACAAACCATGGAAGGAACACTCATCCACAACAGTTGGAATGCAATTCATCTTAAGCGATTCTACTGGTAATACGTGCATACTTAATTGTCTTTCGAGTATGAAATAAATGATATGTTGTTTTCAAAATTCATTCGATGTAAAAATAAAATGCATTCGAAGACTGAGAATTTATTTTCCAATCCACAACGGTAGTCTAGTACAAAATAAAAAAAAAACAAAAAAAAAAAAAAAAAACACAAGAACACATTAAATTAGCTATGTTATCAAACTTCTGGAGCCTCGGTCGGTCGGTTTTCAGCAGCTTCGTGAGCACCAGCAGGAACATCTTATTCTTGAACAGCATGCTCGACACCGGTCTGAACACCGTCTTCTCCTTCCTTCACCTGACCTTCAGACACTGCCATCTCAACTTCAGGAATTGATGTTTCTTTGCCATTATCCTTCTTTGATTTGACTTCTTCTCCTTTTTCTTCTTCACTACCTCCATTCGACGAATAGAGTCCAGCCACCAGCCTTTCGTATTCTCGAATCCATTTCTTGGGCTTCCATGCAGTAGCTTTTCCTTCAGGATAATCCTTCATCAAATTGCTCATTTCCTTCATCATGGACTCGAATGCAATTCCTTCAAGTTTCTCAAGCAGTTGCTCATTCTCTTTCTTTACATCATCAAAGCCCTGCTTGTAGGCTTCAATTGTGGCTTCAGACACTTCTCTCTCCATCTTAAGTGTAGCATTGGTTTCCTTCAACTCATTCTCTAATCCATTTCCTTTCCTCTCAGAAGCATCCACCCCGGACTTTAACTCAGCTGCTTCATTCCTTACTACAGTAAGGGATTTCTCTAAGTCCCTTATCCTCATTTGACTCGACTCGGCGTACTTCTGTATGTACAAGCTGCATTCTAATGTCTGAAAAACCCAAAATTAGTTTTCATTCGACCAAAAATAATAGAAATATCAAAAGAATAAGTCTGGGTAAGTACATATTTGATAACTCAAGGCTGTTGCTTTCTTCATTGCTTTAACGGGCCATTTCTCTGTTAGCTTTTTTTCATTTTCTTCCAGTAGAAGCCCTTTCACAAATTTATTAAGGCTGGAAGGATCCGAAATCGCAGTCGACCCTTGCAGGATCATTATTATAACATTTTCTAAATCCTCCTCCACCTCAGAAACGACTTTCCTTTTCTTCCCAGTCACAGTCATCTCAGTCGACTGTCCTTTTGCCATTGCAGCCTCATCCGATACGACTTCTTTTAATATGGGAGCCTCAACCTTTTCGAATTCGGGTTCCTTCGCCTTTGCTCTATTGGCTCTCATTCGGCTCTTTATTTCGTCAATTGAAGATACTTTAAAAGACCCTGACATAATGTCTTCTACACATAAAAGTTCTTCAGGAGTTAGAGGCTTTAAAAATGTCAACTCTCTGTATATTTCTCGACACGACTAATTACAGTATATCTTGGCCAATACGTGTTTACAAAGGGCCAAAAGAGTACATTCTCCATCGTGAATCTCCTTCCACAACAGAGTCGTCCTCAATCTCTTCTCAACCAAGATGACTCTCCAGTCTCTATCTTCAGCTGGCAAAGCTAGGATAGCCTTAGTATTGGAAACGGTTCGACTTGTTCTCTCAAACGACCTATTTTGTAAAGGATTTGTAAAAACAGAAAAAAAAAAAAAAAAAAAAAAAAAAAGACATTAGTCCCATTACACTAGTGTATTAAAAGAGAATGCATGATGAAGATGTAAAACTCACTCGACTAGCTCCAATGTTCTGGGATTCGACCAGCTCCAGCCGACTCAAATACACTCTCACCCCACACAAAAAATAATCAGATTGCCAGTTCCCCCTATCGTTTGTTGGGAGCCCAGTCACTAAATGTTTCTTCTTCTGGCGAAGAAACAGAGTGTATCTTCCCTTTTCAGTCAGATGTTCATTTAGGTAGTATGAGAATAGCAAATCCTTCACTTCGAAGAACACTCCTAATTCAAAAGCCATGCACTCAATCGACAATAGAATCCTCCAAGTATTTGGCATCAATTGAGAATGAGCGATCTGAAAATGATCCAAAACCTCACAAACTAGTCTCGGTATGGGAAATCTAAGTCTGTCTATAAAAGATTGTTCATAGAACCCAATCCACCATGGGACTTTGTAATCTATTCTTTCATTCGGCAAATGCAATTTTAGTTCTAATGAGTTTGGAAACCTATACTTGCACCTGATTTCCCTCAGTGATTTCTCTATCACTCGACTGGAAGGGTTTTTGGTTAACAGGTTTATTGGTTCACTAGTGCTGGGAATCCCACTCGACTCTCCAATTACTGGCAAAGTCTTA
The DNA here is from genome assembly GCA_019454045.1 of Zanthoxylum bungeanum. Taxonomy (NCBI): domain Eukaryota; kingdom Viridiplantae; phylum Streptophyta; class Magnoliopsida; order Sapindales; family Rutaceae; genus Zanthoxylum; species Zanthoxylum bungeanum. The sequence goes on from SKCR01031183.1 coordinate 74,103, forward strand.
AGTGGTATGGCCTCAGTAGGAACCTCCTGAGATAACTCTGCTACCGTTATTAATTCTGCCTCAATTAGATCCTCATACGACCAATCCATATATGTTTCTTCCTCTCTCGACTCGCTAGAAGATGATTCAAAAATCTATCAATCTCAGCACCTATACTGCCTAAGGATTCTTCACTCGACATTCTCCAAACGACAAGCATACGAACATAAGATTTCTTATAAATCTATTCCCTAAAGATCAAACTCTACTCCAATCCTTAAACACAATTTCAACAATAAATCTACGATTCCAAAGATCAAACAGCCTATATTGACGAAGAACAGCTTGAATCTACACTATGAATATTCAAAGATATTGAAGAACAAGAAATGGGTTTTTGAAGAATACCTTGAAGGGCTTGAGACTTCTCCATACTTGATGACTGAAGTGAGATTTTGCGAATGAGGCAAATGAGCACTCAAAGTTCTCTTTTATACCATCCTCTTTGGCGCCTCGAATTCCCACCAAAAGCACCTCGAAACTTGTGCTATGGTTGCATTAAATGAGTGGAGAAAAGCCTAGAAGCAATCAAGGCCCATCATGCAATTGGGGAATCTTTCAATAACGTCGACTGAAAGAAATTATGATTAAAAGAATCCTCACGTTAAGACTCGACATGACATTATATGAAGGCTTGGCATGAGGGATGATGCCATTCGACACTACCTCATGAGCAGACTTATTACAATGTGTGATGCCATTCGACACGACATCGTACGAAAGCTTAGCAGGATAGGAGAAATCATGTGACATGACATCAAATGAAGACTTGGACTTCCCTCAGTCCAGACGACAATATCGTATGAATTGACTCTTGAACCTTCATCTGGTTCATTCGACCGGGGACATCCCCCATGGACTCATGTTCCCTTAGTCCAGACGATAATGTCGTATGAATTGACTCATGAACCTTCATCTGGTTCAGTCGGCCGGGGACATCCCCTATGGACTCATGTCGAGTCAAATGAAGACTTGGACTTCCATCAGTCCGGACGATAATGTCGTATGAATTGACTCATGAACCTTCATCTGATTCAGTCGACCGGGGACATTCTCATGGACTCATATCGAGTCAAATGAAGACTTGGACTTCCCTCAATCCATACGACAATGTCGTATGAATTAACTCATGAACCTTCATCTGGTTCATTCGACCGGGGACATCCTCATAGACTCATGTCGAGTCAAATGAAGACCTGGATTACTCTCGTTCCAGACGACAATATCAGATGAATTAACTCATGAACCTTCATCTGGTTCAGTCGACCGGGGACATTCCCCAAAGACTCATATCGAGTCAAGTCGAAGACTTGGATTACTTAACATCCAAACGATTCATGTCGTATGAACTATACCTTGAATCTTTGTCTCGTTCAGTCGGCCGGGGACATTCCCCATGGCTAATGTCAATTCTAGTTCATAAATATGGACTGCATTTTAACCAGAATGAACACTAAAAATTGCATAGCTCTTCTGTTCTAACGTATGAACCATCCATTAACCCAAACGACGAAGGATTGTGCTTAGAGCTATACATTCTTGACAGGTACTCTTACATCATGTTTCATATGACATGCATTGAAATATTCTCCAAGTCAATGACTTATTGACTTAGAGAGTATGAGACAATCTGTATAGGCCAAATTTGGGCCAGGGGCATTTTTGACTTTTCACTTCAGGCCCTCCACCAGTGGTAGCCCAATCCCTCCAAACAGTACCTAGAATAGACTTGGCTCAAAGACCCAATTACCTTCTCATGCCTACGCACAAAGAAAGGCCTACCAAGCTAACCTTTGGCTTATCAGTTACCCAAACCAAAAATGCCTAAATCAAGGTTAGTAACTCCCCCCACGTAGTTAGCCTTTTCAGACACCCAACTGACAAGCAATTAATTGAGGAAAATAAAGCTGACCTCGAATGAGTCTATAAAAGGAAGAGATGATTCACTGTTCAAGGTAGGTTTTAGCTCTCTTACTTGAAACTCTCTAAGCTTCTTACTCTCTAAACACCGGTCACCGCCCTCACGGTAGTCAATAGAAGTCAAGGTAACATCAAGTCTTGCTCTTCTCTTATTTACAGCTTGTCTTCGCCACTGACTTGAGCGTCGGAGAGCCTACGGCTTCCACCACACCGGTGGACAGTACTCCCCGCTCATTCTACCTTTGTTTTGCAAGTTTGCTAGCGCCCCCATACTTCAGATTCTCGATTGTGGACCTCGGGCGAAAACCAACATCCACAATAACAAGTCTAGTTAGGTACTCAATTATGCCAAATAATTAAAATCAGGTCATATAGGCGGTAACAATGTTTATCAATAATTAATCCAGATTTAAATTAAATATTAATCATTAGATTACAATTTATATATTATAATATAAGTGAGATTAATCTATATTTTCATATTAAAAGTTTCACCCTTTATCCCAGCAGGACGAACTAGCTACTCATGATTTGAATAAAAACACATAATTTTATTACTGAAAGAAACATATACAAGAAAGCTTTTAAAAAAAATAAAACACACAAGAGCTAGAACTTCACAAATTTTCAGAGAAAACTATGGAATTCGGGGGGAGTAAAATGAGGTGTCGAGCACTTCAATTTATAGAGGTGTCTGGCACCTCTCTCAAAGCTTAAATTATTGTTTTATTATTATTAAATGTTTAAAGTCATACAACATTTATGAAATTGAATTTATATAAAATACATTTTGGCTTTTTCATCAATTTTGGCCTTAAAAATTTCAGAACTATAAAATTTTATCAATGGTAAAGTTGTATATATTTAAGTCTTCTTTCATCTAGGATGAAAATCACTTCAATCCGATATCGGAGTAAAAAGATATAGCTAAATTATGAAAATTGCACAAGGCTAGAATTTCCGAAATTGTACACTATTAGAATGCTCTTTTAAGTTTTTGGCCTCCAAAATCCAAATGTCATGTCCATTTTTCTAGTTATGCATCCAAAGTATTATTTCACCTACATAAGAAATAAAAATCATAATAAAAATATATTAAACATAATTTAATTATTATTTTATAGATATGCTAAATTAATGGGATTAATGAAACTACAAGTGTAAAATAATTAATTTTCCTTTTAATAATGTGTACTTTTTAGTGTTCATCATATGTCTACCTTGTAAATTAATTGGATTAAACTTTTATAGGTAGGTTATGAGTGTAATTTGTATATGGTCATGAGAATTATTGTAAGCATGTATTTGAGGAAATTATATGTATTTGAATGCATGAGAAAATTATTATATGTATATGTTAATTTTAATGCTTGGAAATTTTTGATGCATGAAAAAAATAATTTATATTGTTATCTTATTTTTAATGCATGAAATAAATTATAGGCATAAAAGAATTCATTTAAATGCATAAAAAAATTTGTATAATAATATAAATTATTTATGTGCAATAAAATTAATTTTTAAATATATGGATATATATAAATAAATGCTTTGCCATAAAAAAATAGTTCAGGATTCTAACCCTCGCGTTCGTTCGGTAGAACCGTATATATATATATATATATATATATATATATATATATATATATTATATATATATATATATTATATATTAGTACCAAACAAGCTTCTTCAAAAAAAAAAGTAACAGTAGATTTGTTTTTAGCATAACTAACAATCTAATCTAACTTACTATTATTTTTGTCAAATAAGGGCTCAAATACTGCCATGTGTCATTCCAAAAAATATATATAACTAATTAAATATTAATAATCTACATTTTTAATAATAGTTACCATAATAATAAATTTCCTTACATTAGCAGTGGTCCTTCATTATTATTAATTGAATGGCTCTCATTTTAACTAATTTTAACAAAAATGATTCATTATTTCATAATCATAAGATTAATCACATGCAAACTCTAAATTAATTCTATAACCGTCATTTTCAAAATCAAAACATCAATCCTTACATGAATATGCATGAATGACACTAATTGAAATCTCAAGAAATAAAGTTGTTAGCCTATAAATACAAAAAGGTTGAGTGATGAACAATTTGTAATTAAGTAGCTAGAACATCAAATTAATTAAGCAGCAAAAAATATGGGTATGGTTTTGGGAATTTGTTCTGTTTGCGGTTAAAGCTATTTGTGCTCTTGCCTTCCACATGCTAAAGGGGAATAAGAAGTTGTCTTCTTCCAAAATGTGAGAAATAGAGTTATAGTAATTATGGAATGAAATAAAGTTTATTTAATAATCTTTTATTGTTGTTTTGTGTTCATCATTTAACAAAAGTATGTGTGCTTTCAATATATTCATTTCATATGTAGCAAAGTGATTATATTTTCAGTTTAAAGCTGAATTCTATCGATCAACATATTATGGAAATCAAAAGCATTTTTTTACACATTCCCATGATTATTCATATATCTTATGTCCCCATAAAAAATAACATAACACAACAAAGTACGGGTCAAATTACTAGTAATTATTTTTAAAATAACAATATTACCAAATTAGTACTAAAAAATTATTATTATTTTATTAAATTAAATCAAAGTATTAACATAAATGCAATTTTTTTCTATTATTTTTTATTATTTCAAAATTAAATTGTAATTTTATTCATATTACATATCCAAACCAAGATTCCTACATCGTAGGCAAACCTATAAATGAAACCAAATTGTTCAAAATTAGTAAAATGAACAACAATGGACTACTTTTTAGTTTATTGAATATGAATCAACTCAATTCAATTCAATTCAATCTTCTGCATCTTCCCTCTCTCTTGGTACAGCCCCAAAATGCTCAACCAAAATGTCAGCAACTAAGGGCACCAAGTCCTTACAAGGGACACCTTTCTTATATATATCTCCCAAATGTGAGTCACTGCCAATTCTCCCTCCCAAGAACACATCAGCTCCTTCACAAGTTTTCCCATTTTCATCCCTTGTCATGCACCCCATGAATCCAATATCCGCGACTTGAACCTGTCCGCAGGTGTTAGGACATCCCGTCCAATGCATCCTCACCGGCTTTGTCACATCCACTAGCCTCTCCACCTCCTCGGTCACCTTCAAGGCCCTAGCCTTTGTCTCAATGATTGCTTGTCCACAAAACTGATTGCCTGTGCATGCTACTAAGCCTTTCATGAGAATGGATGGCTGTGGTGAAAACTTTTCTAACAAAGGCTCTTTGAGCAAGGCTTCGAGTTTTGAGTTCTCAACATTGGGGATTATGATGTTTTGCTCAACTGTGAGGCGGAGTTCCCCTGAGCCATACGTGTCAGCTAGACGAGCTAGCTCATCCATATCATCTGCTTGGACTCGACCAACTGGAATGTGAAGACCTACGTAGCTAAAGCCTTCTTGTTTTTGTGGATGTACACCAAGATAGTCTCTCCTTTCCCATTGCTTCTGCACCAAGTCTTCCGAGGATGCTCTCTCGATCTCTTGTCGGGGCATTCTCTTCACTACCTCTGCCTTGAATCCTTCAATGCCCTGCATAAGTTCAAAATTTTGTATGTCATTAACATGAATAAGACTTAGTAAGCATGATTAAGAAGTGAGAATTAGTAAATTACGCACAAGTTCATCAATTAGCCACATCATTCTTGTTTTTTGCCTGTTTCCTCTGAAGCCAAGATCTCGGAATGCCTCTAGTACTGCTTTGCACACTGGGATAATATCATCAGCTGAGACCCAGGCATCAAGAGGAATTGCCTCTGCACATCTCTTGGGACTAAAGAAACCGCCTACCAGCAAATTGAATCCAAACCTTCCATCCTTTATAGCAGGCATGTAAGCAAGATCATTGATGTGAGGATGCTCATAAAGATCGTGTGATCCCACTACACACACATTCCACTTCCTTGGCCTGCTCAAATGAAGTGAAAAAAACATAAGGCAATGCCAAAGATGAAAATCTGTGCACACTCATTTTTATACGAGTATTGTGAATAGATATAGTTACTCAAGATCAAAGTGTAACTGGTATTAATGATGAAAGTTTAAGCCTATTCATCCCTCGCTACCATTGCAGATTCAGGAATTGTCCTGCGGCTAATCCCAAAATCTCACTATCACGCAATGCTGAAACAAGGCCGTAACAGACCAATACAAAATGCAAACAATATCTTAGGAGTGAAATGTTTATTATAGGACTGATGGAAAGAGAACTTACAAATTAGTGACAGTAGGATTCCCCAGTGCATTTGCTGTGATGAAGTGGGATAACAAGTTGGTGTAAGGCCTCGTATCAACAATTTCCTCAGGATCAATACCGGCAAGAGGACTACCAACAGGATTTCTCACATTGTCCATACCACTCTGCAGACTTGTCAAGCCAACTTCAGCAAGACCCTTGAGAATTTCCGGCACATCAGGCAAAACCACGCCGCGTATCTGCCAGTTTTGTCTAGTTGTCACATCTGCACAACCATCCTTCCCATACTTCTTTATCACACTAGCTAAATACCGCGTTTGCTCACTCGTTGTTACCCCATTTGGTAGCTTCAATCTCATCATAAATCTACCATCTGAACACCACCATTTCCCCCAAAAAAAATAAAAATAAATAAAACATAATCCAATTAGATCAAGTGAAATCAGGCAAAAAAAAAGAATCATTTGATTCCTTCCCTGTTCAAAAGTTGGAGAAAATATTAATCCCTTGTGCATCAATTGGAAGAATATTCCCACAAAATTTCCTACTTTTAACTATAATAACAACCTTTTAAAAATCAAATCATCAAAATAAATAGAAACAAAAGGCATATGTGAACTTACAATGATGCTTTCTCCTGTGAAACAAACCAAGCCATTTGAGCCTAACATCAATATCATCTTTAGTAGTCTTTGCTTGATCAATCTCCTCCATTGACAACCTAGCTAGCTCTTCAATCCCATTTTCCATAAAGAACTTCATTGGTTCTTTCTCAATCTTGACCTTTTCTTGAGGATTAATGCCTTTTCTAAATTTCTCTTTCACCACAAAGTAGCCATCTCTTTCCTCCACTCTAGGCTCCAGCCTATCTGAATCCACCTCAGCAGCAGCAGTCACAGGTGCCACTGCAGGGGTAGTAGAGGCAAGAACCACCCATGATGTAGTCTTTGGCTTAGCTGAGGAGGTGGCTGCTGCTGATGCTGAAGATGGAAAAAGGGGTGAAGCAAAATGTATTGAAAATGATGATGATGACATGATTGTAGCTTGAAGATGAAAAGAAAAAGAAGTCTTGTTAATGAAGAAATTGTGATAAGAATGAATGAGAGAGTGGCCATTTTTGTAAGGGGACAAGAAGGGACCTTTAGAAGGAGAGGAGAGGTGAGGATTGTTTGATGGAGGGGACTTTTGGATGCTGTTAAGGGTCAAGTTTGAAGATTATGAGGAGCTGACAGACAGTTGCTTGTTATTTTATTTTATTTTTTATTTTTTATTTTTTAAAACTATATTAGTTCTAGTTTGCTTTTGCTTTCTAAATTAAGAGGACAAGATGACAACATATGCCATGTCAAAATTGTGAATAATTGGTGTTCTAGCTGGGAGCCTGGGAGTAGACCTCGCCGGCATGGTTCCCGATTCCAGAGTGTGGAACCGGAACCGGAACCGAAATCGAAATCGGTTAATTTCGGTTTGGTTCTGGTTCCATAATTATGTGGAACCGGATTCGGAACTGGAATCAGAACCGAATCGAACAGTTCTGGTTCGGAATCGGTTTTTTTATTTTTTATTTTTAATTTTAATATTGATTTTTTTAAAAAAAATCAAACGGTTCCACCGTAGAACCGTTCGGTTCCAACGATTCTGATTCAAACCGTCGGAACCGAAAGGTTCCAGCAGTTCGATTTCGGTTCGGTTAGGGTAACCGGAACCTTGGCCGGGTCTAGTTGAGAGGTCTTAAATTATCGTAAATTTTGAAATTTTAGATAAAATTTTAAAATATGATCTTTACGAATAAATGATTAAAAAATATATATTAAATTATATATTTTAAAATTAATATTTTTTTTTATATATATTTTAACTCTAATTTTATATTAAATTTTAGAACTTCCATTTATGCATGAGCTGCTTGGAAATCACTCGAGTGAGTTACTTGAAGACTAAATCAAATGATTTTGTTTTCTGTTTTTGACAACCAATAAACTATAACATTTAAGTCTACGGGTTTTTGAAATTTCTCAAGTAAGCACATATTTTGTCAATTGTATCTAATAGATCCCTAATCTACATTAAAATGACTGAAATACCCTTTAGTATTGAAATATATATTTGCTTCTGAAGATCAAAATTTTAAATATTATGGGTGGACAAAATGTTAATTGGGTATTATGAATTTTAAATATTATTTTTTATTATTAAATTTATGATAAAATAATATGTTACTACTAAAGTTATACAAAATCTAATATTTTATTATTTTTCAATTAGTTGACTTTAGTATTAAAATATAATAAGACTTTAAAGGAAAAGTAGTAAAATATTTTTTCCTAAGTTTAATAAAAAAAAAAAAATTTTAAAATTTATAATACTTAATTATTAATTTTTTATATGTTTAGTAGTAAGTTGTATATATCCTAAATATTATAAGGGTAAGTTCCTTACTGCAATAGACTAGTGGAGTTACAAGTAGTACCACTTACAAGTTAGGGATTTATTTAATATAAATAGATAAAAAAAATATATATATATCCTTATTTGAGAATATATAGAAAAGAGGGATGCAAATGTTAATATTCACATAACACTGAATCCACAAAACCAGGGGCATCAAACTCATTGTACCATTGCCATTTGCATTTTGCACTTTCTGTCCACAAAAACACAAGTTTCTTGATTATTTTAAAAAAATAAAAAATTCGCCTTTACTTCATATTTAGATAATGATTATGGTCCCGTGTTTTGGTGGTGTAGGGTTTAGGATCTCACTTTGAGGTTCAGAGTTCGAATTCAGGGAGTACGTTTTTTGTAAGAATCCGTTGGAGGTTTTACCTACTCCGTTTAAGTCCGAAATGAATGATTTGATGACGGAATTTTCAACGATTTAAAAAAAAAAATTAAAAGATAATGATTATGCAGTTTAGGAAGCTTTTGGTATAATATTTGTTTTGTGCGAAAATAAATAGACAGAACTCAGAAGAGCTACTTGGCTACAAGCCAACCCACGCCCTCAACTCTGAGGGCGTAGGTTAGAAGTGTATCGTATTGGTGTTATATTGTATTAAATTTAGAAAATATGAATATAATTCATCTAATAATCGAGTTAAAAATTTTTAACAAGAACACGATTCTTTTAATAAAAGGATGACATTATACGGTATGTTGATTCAACTAATAAATGAGTCGGTTTTGTGTTTGAAATAATTATGATAATGTTAGTGTAAAATGTGAAGCCCTTGTCATTCGTTGGATGAGGGACACATGGCGCAATCCTTGCCGTTGTCCCAATTACCTTTATTTGCTCATCCTATATAAATGGCACTTAGGTTGAGAATTGAGAGAAATGTTTTCATTATTTGTATTCCCTTATTTTTGGCTAAGTGTTAAAGCCTTGTTCCTTAGTCCAAGTTAGTGTAATTCTCAATTGGGAATTTGAGAGATTGACATTTTTAGAAATTTGGGTTTGTGAGATTTGGGGAATTACAATTTGTAAACGGATTCAAGATTCCGTGTGTAATCTTGAAAGTGATTAGTGCAGCGAGCTCCTTGTTCCGGAGTTCAACGTGGATGTAGTCGGAAATTTTTCCGGCGAACCACGGTAAAATCGTGCGTTCTTGATTGTTCGATTGATGTGTTTGACGATTAAACTTGCGGAAAACCTTAACAATTGGTATCAGAGCTGATTAAAGATCAAGTGGGCCGAATTGAAGACTGATCTGAGATTTGAAAGATCAAGGCCCAAGATTTGGTTCACCTTCATTCGGTGAAGCAGAGGACCGAAGAACCTAAACCTTCAAAAATTACGCAGAAGACGAAATCAATCGCAGAAGAGAGGAGTCATCGAAGAATCAATCGTGATCAAGAAGCCCAAGACCCATCTTCTTCAAACCGGAGTCGAATTCGTGAATAGGCGGCAAAAACAAAAAACCCTAAAGTCAGTCAAAAGAAGAACACAGACAATTGCAAAACGAACAAGATCAAAGATTGATCGACCAAGAAAAAGACGAAAGCACTTGAAGAACACATATGAGTCGTGACCATAGATTTCAAGAACAAGAAGACTCAAAACCAAAAAGAAAAATCCCTAAATCTGCGTAATTGATCGACGCAAATCAAGGACAACAGCCATAGACGAGAACAGATCAAAGACATCAACACTTCTGATCAAATTGAAGAACAGATAGCCATCGACGAAAGCAATTGTAAAGCGAAGAAGACCTGCAGCCGAATCAACACATGCAAATCAATTACTCAGTGGCTGTGATCCTTGGATTGAATTGTACTACCAAGATCCTTGTAGTGCCGAGAAGTGCCCTGGGTGGTAGACCAAGAACCTTGTGGGAGAGTAACTGGTGCTGCCGACCACTTGACCCCTGAATTTGTGATTTCTTGTGTTTGCTGAATAAGTAATTGAAGCTGTTGTTCTTTGGTGTGTGTTCTGTGGTATTGACCCCTTGAAGCAGTGTGTGTTTTTGGTGTGTGTTCTGTGGTATTGACCCCTTGAAGCAGTGTGTTTTTGGGTGTGTGTTCTGGAGGTTAAGTCTCTGTGGGTTGGCGCTAAGGTGTTTAGTAATTTGCTGATTGAGTGTCGAAGTCAATTGGGCTGTTGAGTGAAAGTGATTTTGTTCTGACCGATTACTGTTTGGTTGATCAACTGTGTGTTGCCAAATTGAATTGTTTTTTGTTGTGAAACTGAGGCACTGTGTTGCCAAATTAGTGTTTGGGTGTTGCCAAACTGAACGATTGGGGGTTGCCGAACAGTGTTTGGGTGAGCAATTGACGATTCTGTTCTGGGCGAATTGAGGCAGTGAATTGCCGAGTGAGTTCTGGGCGAATTGAGGCAGTGAATTGCCGAGTGTGTTTTGGGCAGATTGAGTAGTGAATTGCCGATTAACTGTCTGAATCAAAGGAAACAGAAATGTCGACCATGAGACTCGACATTGGGATATTTGACGGAAAGGGAGATTTCACCACATGGAAGAAGAAAATGAGGGTTCTGCTTTCCCACCATAAGGTGGCTTTGGCACTGGAACCGGATCCAGAAAAGTGGCCAAAGATGGAAAATGAAGCGAAGGACGAAATCCTGGAAGAGGCTTACAACCTGATTTTCCTTCACCTTGGAGATTCGGTCATCAGGAAAGTTGATGGAATGGACACGGCCATTCAACTCTGGGGTAAACTCGAATCCCTATTCTCTGTTATTTCTGCACCAAATTTAGTGTTCTTAAAAGGAAATTTGTTTAATTACAAGATGGATACTAATAAGTCGATTGATGATAATTTGGATGAATTCACGAAAATGACTCAAATCCTTAAAGGAACTGACCAAGCCCTAGGAGATTCTAGCGAAGCTATGATACTTTTAAATGCATTACCTGAAGAATATAGTGTCGTTAAGAACTCTTTCCAGTACACAGGAGTTTTACCTAGGCTAGACTTGGTGATATCTGGTATAAGGGCTAGAGAGCTAGAACTTAGAACCAGTAGGAGAGGAGAAGCGAACTTATTCGTGAAAGGTAAAAATGAAAGGAAATATAATGGTCCGAATAATCATCAGACTAATAACCAAGAACCTAAATGGAAGAAAAAGAATAAATAGGATAAGAATAAGAATAGTGACAAAAAGTGCTATCATTGTGGGAAGATGAGACACCTTAAAAGGAATTGTTATAAGTTCATTAGGGAACAGAAAAATGAAGGCAGCGCTACTGTGGCTGCCGAAAAGGGGTCGATGTGCCTATCTGAGGCATTGACTGTGTCTAGTGATCACATTAGTAGAGAATGGATTCTGGACTCTGGGTGTTCCTTTAACATGAGTCCATATAGGGACTGGTTTGTTAACTTTAGAAATTCTGACCAAGGGACTGTGTATATGGGTAATGACAATACTTGTAGGATACATGGAGTTGGGGACTTGACACTTAAACTTCATGATGGTAAAGTTAGGATTCTTACTGACGTTAGATATATACCTGACTTGAAACGGAACCTGATATCACTAGAAACACTAGATGAATTAGGTTTTACATATAAAGCCCACAATGGGAACATGCACATATCTAAGGGTAAGAAACTGATCCTAACTGGTATAAAAAGAAATGGTTTGTATGTTCTAAATGGCCAACATGTATTCTCGGAAAAACTCATTTCTGCCTTAACTTCTAATGTTGATATGACTAATATATGGCACTTGAGACTTGGCCATATAGGCCAGAAAGGAATGCAGGTACTGAGCAAGCAGGGACAATTTGGAAAGGACCAGTTGAAGCCACTTGAGTTTTGTGAGATCTGTGTGTTGGGCAAACAGCACAGACAGAGCTTCCCAACTGGAATTCATTTGTCAAAGGCGAGTCTGGAGTATCTACATTGTGATTTGTGGGGACCAGCAAAGGTCCAGACTCATGGGGGTAAGAACTATTTCCTCTCTATTGTTGATGACTACAGTAGGAAGGTATAGACATTCTTACTAAAATCAAAGGATGAAACTTTGACTAAATTTAAAGAATGGAAAGTATTGGTAGAAAATCAAACTAGTAACAAAGTAAAAGTCTTGAGAACTGATAATGGCTTAGAATTCTGTAATACTGAGTTTGATCAATACTGTACTAGTGAGGGTATCCTAAGACATATGACTGTTAGAAACACCCCTCAACAGAATGGAGTGCGGAAAGAATGAATAGAACTTTATTAGAAAAGATCAGATGTCTTTTATTTTCTTCCGAACTTCCGAGGGCCTTTTGGGGTGAAGCCTTCAATACTGCTACTCATTTGATTAACCTTAGCTCTAATAGTTCAGTTCAGTTTAAGACACCAGAGGAAATCTGGTCTGGTATGGCTCATAAGCTTGCCCACCTTAGAGTGTTTGGCTGTGAAGCTTATGCTCACCAGTCCGTAGGTAAACTTGAACCGAGGTCAATCAAGTGTGTTTTCCTAGGATATCAAGAAGGGACAAAAGGGTATAGATTATGGGAAAGGGAATCACCTGGAGTCAAAGTCATAGTTAGTCGAGATGTTATATTCAATGAACTTTGTTTTCCTTGTAAATCTACTAACAAGAATGCAGGTGCCTTAGAAAAGGATCTAGCAGATTTTGATTTTGCAGGTGGAGCTCAGATGCAGGTGGAGCCAGGGACATCAAGGACCGCTGAGAAAGTTGGTGACATGTCAGGCACGGAGACATCTGAGGGCACCCAGCCCAGGAGGAATAACCTGGAGGAAAACAGAAATGAAGTAGCAGAGATACAAGAACAAATTGAAGAGGACACAGTAGATCAAGTGGATCAAACTGAGCAGCATGATGAAACACCTCAAGACACATTGGCCAACTACCAGCTAGCAAGAGACAGAAGTAGGAGGCAGGTAAGGCCTCCTACCAGGTATGATTACTCAACTAATGATTTGTATTTCTGTGCATTAATATCAAGTCATGAAATTAATGGGGTTGAGCCTGCTAGCTTAGGAGAGGCATTAAAGTCTACCCATAAACTTGAATGGGAAGCGGCTAAGGAAGAGGAGATGTCTTCTCTTAGTACTAGACCTGAGGTGATTAAAATGGAAAATGTACCTTATGCAAATGCTATAGGTTCTGTGATGTATGTCATGATTAGTATTAGACCTGACTTGTCATATGCTGTATCTTTATTGAGTAGGTTTATGTCTAGTCCAGGTGGAGCACACTGGAGTGCTTTACAATGGTTGTTAAGATACTTGAATACTACTATTGATTATGGCTTATGTTTTAACAAATCTAACGCTTTAGATTTGGTAGGGTATGTTGATTCTGATTTTGCAGGTGACAGAGACTCAAGAAAGTCAACTACCGAAGCGGAATATATAGCCATAACTGATGTGTTCAAGGAAGCAATTTGGCTTCAGGGTATCTTAACCGAAATACAACAGCTGCAGGGTAAGACAGTTGTGTATTCAGACAGTCAGAGTGCAATACATTTGAGCAAGAATCCAGTACATCATGAGAGAACCAAGCATGTGGATGTGAGGTATCATTTTGTGCGGGAAATTATCTCAAGCGGTAAGATTGAGATTAAGAAGGTTCCAACTGAAGACAACTTATCTGACATGGGGACAAAAATAGTGACTGCTGCCAAACTCTCCCACTGCATGAAGCTGTTGCATGTGGGGGTTGGCTGACCTTGCAGCCGACATGAGCAATGATGTGAGTAGGTGAGTTTGATGTGCTATCTTGACCTTTATGTGTCCTTGTGTATGATTGGGAGTGATGAATGTTTTTGGGCTTCAAGGTGGAGATTGTAAAATGTGAAGCCCTTGTCATCCGTTGGATGAGGGACACATGGCGCAATCCTTGCCGTTGTCCCAATTACCTTTATTTGCTCATCCTATATAAAGGGCACTTAGGTTGAGAATTGAGAGAAATGTTTTCATTATTTGTATTCCCTTATTTTTGGCTAAATGTTAAAGCCTTGTTCCTTAGTCCAAGTTAGTGTAATTCTCAATTGGGAATTTGAGAGATTGACATTTTTAGAGATTAGGGTTTGTGAGATTTGAGGAATTACAATTTGTAAACGGATTCAAGATTCCGTGTGTAATCTTGAAAGTGATTAGTGCAGCGAGCTCCTTGTTCCGGAGTTCAACGTGGATGTAGTCGGGAATTTTTCCGGCGAACCACGGTAAAATCGTGCGTTCTTGATTGTTCGATTGATGTGTTTGACGATTAAACTTGCGGAAAACCTTAACAGTTAGAGATACTATTATCAAATTAAAATGATTGCACCATTAATAAATAGATACTCGTGTCATAAATGACTAAACGAGTAATCGTAAATAATCATGAACATATACTTATATCGTGTTGACACAATTATACGAATATTTTTCTTGACATCCGTTGATAAACATGTTGAAATAATATAAGACGAATATGACAGAATATTTAATTGTGCCATAAACTCGAAAATAAAATTTCATCAAAAATCTTGTAGTGTGGGCAAAAAATATCACATCTGTGATTCTGTGGGCAAAAACTGGTTGACCTTTTTGAAATAATATTAAGAATTAGCAATAATGGTATATTCTTAAAGTTTCACGCGGCGATGCGCGTGTTCAAAGAAAGCACATTGAATTTAAGCCTAACCTTATGGACCAACCAAGAGTCATTGCTTCGAGTGCCGGGTAAAATAACATCTGGGTCCCCAACTCTTTTTATGGTTGTTTATTTGTATGTCCGGTCCCCTATTCCTACTGAAATTGCTTAAATACCCATGGATGGACCAAACCTCAATAAGACAAGGGCATTTTGGTAATCTGAATTTGGACTGGCTAGTAGGGAATGTTTTTTGGTCATAAAATCTTAAATTTCAATTGAAATTTTGAAATATTGGATACATGATTCAAAACGATTTTTCATCCCAATTAAAAATTTTATTCAAGATTCGAATCTTGAAAGGATTCAAGAAGAAAAACCGACTTGATTCAAAAATCAATATGAATTTTGGGACTATTGATAAATCGTGCCATGACCGATTGCCAACTCTACTAATTATGAACCTATTTGATATAAATGATAAGAGTATAGAATATTGATTTCAATGTGCATCGACAAGGTCCATGCATAAGCGTCGAAGAGGGGCCTTTAGCATTATAATATAATCTTGCTAATGTAGATCTCAACTGGGATCGCTTTTTGAAGGAACAAAACTGGCTGATACTTCACCAGAGAAGCCGCTCCCAGATGATACCTTAAGTTTAAATTTTGGTAACAATTCATTCATCTAAGCTGGGTTGCTATTTCAAAATAATCATGACCAGAAAATATGGGCGCCGATTTCAGAAGTTTAAGCAAAAACAACTGTAGCAGTAGCATTACAGAACATAACTACAGATAAAAGCTAACCCAGATACGACGATCATCTTCAGTTATTAGACTAAGACTTCAATGACAAAAGACTTACCATTCATTTGTTTACGCGTAAAGTTTCAATCTGAACTCATACTGTCGTATGCATTCCATGTCTGAATGACCTGCTGATACTGCATACAAAACACAACTGGCTTACTCCTAATAAGCCAATGGTTTTTTAATTTCATGTTCTTTCCCATAATCTAGCAGTTTATACATTTGTGATAAATGCGAGGAAGCATGAGATATAAGCACTATACCCTCATGAAATTGCCTTGTACAACCCTCCAGGCTCAAGAGTATGAACTTAATCTAGACAAATATTACTTCAAACTTTGCACAGGGTGAGCTTTCTATGTGGCTCTTAAGGTCGCCATCCCCTTTGAATTCGAATTCATATAACGCCTGTCTCTGTGTCAAGCCAACAGGGTATATTCTGTAAATTTTCAGTTCATCACCGCCTCTTATGCTTTTGGGTCTCTCCTGCTTCCAAATTGGCACATGTTCTAGAGACTTGAACTTTGTCAGCACTGCAGATTCCAAGGCCTTAAGTGTCAAACTCCCAGACCTGACCATCAAAGGAGGAAATAAGGATTTTTGCACATTTGAAATGATATCAGCGAATGTTTGAGCACAGAGTGACACGCAATAATTATGCAGATGTTATATTTAGACTGGAAGAAGAATCTGTGATAATACGAAGACCAAGCATCCTCCTATCCTAGTTAAAAATGTGAGAGTGGATGTTCAGTTCTGTTTCTATTGCTCATCTATTTTAGAAGACGGCATTAATCCAGTCCACACTAGAAAATTTAACTTGGCATTATGTAAATATCATTGAAACAATAAATATATAGATATATGAACACTACCAGTTAAAACTGAGGTTACCTCAAGAAAATGGATTCCATCTTGAATCTCCCTCTTTCCCTGACATACAAATGATACACAGTTTCCGAGCCTCTGGTGCACTTGCAAGGGCGTTTCTTGAAATCAGGGTTCATTTCTTCTTTCTCCCAAATCTTTGTTGCCAGGTAAATACAAAGACGACACGATGAGTGTACCGCAGCCATATCCACAAGTGCCTTGAAAGAATCAGATGGGCCCTCAAACTTCCAACTATTGAACCAACATGTGATTACTAACAAGATCCTCATAAAGTAACCAGATATAAGGGAAACAAGCAATAACTCCATGGAAGGTACCTTTTATTTTAAAAATTACAAATAAAAAGGGTACTTCAGATAAGATTCTACGACCATAGAACAGTAAAAATGCCGGCAGTGAACCTCACCTTATTGACTTATTAAATGCCTCGGGATTTCCTGCAAGATATTTCATGGTCTTCGCAACAGACTTAGCATCTTCTATCTCTCGAATATGTAAAATTGAATTCGGAGAAGGAGCAAAATCTTGAATATTTGGAGCGCCAACAACCACAGGGACCGTCCCTACAAAATTTTGAAATCATTTTACCATCCAAACCATGAAAAAATTTCTGAATATTTCTAAAATACCCGATTACTTTTATGTCATTAATTTTATAACACACAAGTTTTCTCACATAAAAAGCATTGACAATACTATTAAACATTTGCATAAAGCTTTAAAATTAGAAAATGAAAATATACTCCATTTTGTTGGGAAGACCAATTCAGGAAAGGACTTCAGGAATTTATCTCTTTGTAATACATCATTCATTACTAAACAAGGAGATCTAAAGAGAGGTTAATTTTCATACCTGCAACAAGAGACTGGAAGAATTTTTCAGTGACATAATCCTCCTCATTGGAATTCTCAAAAGCCAAGCTAAATTTATAGTGCTTCAGAGTTTCCACTTTATCCACTGCTGATATCATTGGGAAAGGAAAAAAAAGGGTTATTAACAGATATTTATCCAGAAGAAAATAGAATAAACAATAGACAGTTCCCATAGGAAATAAATGATAAAAGGAAGACCAGGAAGCATCTCTGTCTTGTAAAATAAAAAATTTCTAAGAGATCATATCATTGTCCATGCAATCAGATTAGAATAGTTTGACAGAGAAAAATCAATTCATATATAGCTATTATAAATATTGACAATCAATAGACATGGACTGGTAACCACCTCTTCCATCACGATTCCGGTGGCAACCCCCATATGAATCTATCTTGACATTTTCCTTTTCAAGGGCTTCAAGAGCTTGTAAGCGGAAGTTGCGAGCACCACAGTTGGAAATGAAAGCAGCTGCAAGGGCGCTCTCTGTCTTTGGCTGCACTGGTGCCATGATATCATACTCAGCCCAAGAAAAATATCCAACAGGAACATCCGATGACAGACTAGTTGTCATTACAATCGTATATCCCCTCCTAGTAAAAGTGATAAGATTGACAATTTAGATTTCCCAAAATCTGCAACTTCAAGTATCAGCTTTAAAAGGAAAGAAAGTATTTTAGGAAGGTTGGGACAAGGCTATTACAAGTCTCATAAATGAAAATTATATCTTTCGCTTAAGCACCTCAGCTTAAGGTAATCAATTCAGTTCTAAAAGAATAGGCACCACACACAATGAGTCTTCTCTTTCTTCCGGAAATACAAAGCCACAAATCATATTAAAAACCATTTCTCATATTTTCATACAATTTTAGTTTTATGACAAAATAATAAAGAAAATGGCGATGTATAGAAAATTCAAACATTCCACAGCTTACATTATGAAAGAAAATTTCCTACCTTTGAGAATGCTATCAAACTATTTTCAAACTCAGATAGTTCCAATTTCCAGCATACTCAATTTGTCTGTCTTTGAACTTTTATAGATAAATATATTGTCTTTTTCTTTTTACAGGAAATAAGGCTTCTCAGTTTTCAAAAACAAAAAAGAAAAAGAGAAAAGGAACACAGGCTTCTCCAAGTTCTTAATTCCAATTTGCATCCAAATATTCATGAAACGATACGACATTCCTTAACTGTGAATAGATTAAAACTGCTTTGATCTTAGACATTGGCCAATTTGGAAAAAGGCTTAATTCCTATTTTCCATTTCCCCCCCCAAGATCAATGAAAATGGAGCACATATTGTCTACCCTTTAGTTTTCTACATGAGAAAAAAAAGTCTGGGTTAATCTGTCGTTAAAAAACAGTAGAATTTAGGACGTTTTACAAATACATCATTTTAGACAGTGCTTACCCACCGTCGTGCTTGAGCGATATTATTCTCAGAATAGTATTGGGACGATTCCATTGAACGGAGCACACTATCTGTTCCAGGTTGTTGAGGCATACCAAATGAAGCATCAGGTTTCCTATTAGTATCATATCCAAACTTGCACCCCACATCACAAGCTCTCCATTCCTACATCGCAAGCAACAGGAAGTTCAGATATATAACGATCCAAAACTAAAATATAACAATATATTAATTGAGTCTCCAAAATTCCTCCTGAAAACAGACAGAGAAGTTCAACTCACGGAAACATAACAGATAGATAGAACATTCAAGAAAATGACAACGCTGAATAAACGGACTGGCACCAAGAGCACTAAAATTTGCAACAAATAGATTAAACACCAAGAAAAGGGTTCTGAAAAAGATCAAATTATTTCCACTTTACAAGCGCCTATATCTGCACAATGGTTATAGTTTTCTGTATTTGTTGTCACTCTAAAAAACAGACTCACAACAATTAAGGCTCCGTTTGGTATTGTGGTGCTGCGAAATAGAAGCTTTAGTTGTGAAATAAAAGTTGATTGTGACTGGTAAATATGACTGTTAAATAATAATTTTGACAAAAGAAAATAAATAAATAAATTAATTAATAAAGTATTATAAGTTTTTCATCAAACAACTACATGATAAAATCATCATCCAAACTAAAGTTGCAAGTGTTTTCCGAACACAACTGCTGTAGCTTTTAAGCCACAACTCTCCAACAACAATGCCAAACAGTAAATCTATTGTCAAAATTAAATAACATGGTCACCAAAAAGGATTTCAAATGATCCAAAAACCTGAGAGTCAGTCTATCAAGTATCAGGACAAGACTACAACTTCTATGCAAAGCATCAAAAGCAATATTCCTCATTCCACAATATAAATCAACATTCGCAAGTGTACTCAATACAGCACAAATAAGCTCTCATGCAGCTAAACTTGAATAACACGCTAAACAAAAACGACTAAAATCAACAAAAATAACAAAACTTTATCACACCCATTAAGCTAAAACACTTAAAAGTTATGATAAAAAATTGAAAATTGAAATTTCTAACTAACCTGCTCAGCCCCAGTAACCAAAATAGGATCTTTCTCAAAATCCCTCGGGTAAATCACAGCATCCTCTCTCTCCAACCACTCCTCACAGCTCTCTGAATCCAAAACCCTTCCCTCAAGTTGCCCACCCACAAAATCACCATCAACAATCACCTCTATTTCAGTTGAAGCATGTGACTTGCGAAAAAAATCAGATAATGAATCAAACATGGCAGCGTTTTTGGCCATATCAAGACGACCCAGGAAGGAGATCTCTACAATAACCACAAGCGCAACAAAAAAAGGCATCCAATTTGACCATTTCTTCTTGGGTAATGAAGAATTTGAAGACGACCCATTTTCAGAAATCGGTGACTCTTCTTGTTGGGAGTAGTTATGGCCTGTTCTTGAGCCTCTTAGATTTGATATAATACCCATCAAGAGAAAACCGTCCGAAAATTGGAAATTTTCTATCTGGGTTTCTGTTTCTCGGGAAATTGGGGATTAATGAAGTAATAGATTATGTGATTTTGAATCAGTTTTTGAGGTTTAACGAAGATGAAATTTCAAAGTACGAGCATGCAACGACTCATCGCTCGTCTATTGTGAAAGTCATCGCCTCTTGGACAATGTTATGTTATGTATAGTGATGCCTTTTGATTTTCCGCAAATTTACTTTTCAATTGGTCAAAGTCTTTTTTATTTCGACAAATATTTATCTTAAAATTATTTTCAAATTCATTAAAAAAAAAAAAACAATAGAATTAGTGAGAATATTTTTTTTTTTGAAATCATTTCAAACCCACCGTCAAATCATATCTTCCATACTTAAGTGGAACATGTAAAATATCTGATTATTTCAGGTTCTTACAAGAAACCTACTCACCTCAAAATGAGATATTGGATCCTACACTACCAAATCACATTCTTATAGACAAATTAGTGAGAAATGTTATCGAGCTTTAGTAAGTTTTAGTTGTTTAGTCATTGGCTTTATAACGTTTTTTAAGAAGTCATAAATTTACACCTATTTTTTTATTAAAAAAAATAATAACACAAGCAGTGGCGTATCCAGAAATTTTAGTTAGTGGGGGCAAAAAAATTTTATAACCAAAATAATATATAATTAATTCATACATATTTTTTGAAATTACAAGATGATCCTTATACTTTTGAAAATTATGAAATAGCCCTAGTTTCTAAACTTATAAATTAACCCAAAATTTTCAGAATTATATTTTTATCCATAATTTATAAAAAATACCAATTTACCCTAAAAATTTAAGTAAGAATTTATTTTTAAAATTATGTATTTTAAGTTAATGTAGTATATTATAACTAAATTTCCGCTAATTTATTATAGATTTAATCACTTTTTTAATTAAATTATTAAAAGCCTAGTACTAAAACGCAACATTTGTTCTTTGAACAACTATAAATAAAAAATAAATATACAAAATAATTATATTTATATTAATATGTGAATATTTTATACATAACAACTATATACGACGTGATTTAGTAAAAGAATCACTACAAATATATCAATAAATTAGAAGATCAATAACCAAACCTAAGTATAAACATTTTTATTTTTATTTTTATTTTTATTTTTATTTAAATGTAATGAAATCCATATTCTTTTGCAAATGGAAAAACACATAAATGATTGGATTTAAAATGAAAAATAATCAAATATCTATACACATATAAATTAAATATAATTATTTTAGATATGTTTAAGAAATAAGATTGATACAAAAGTGTATTGAAATTTTTTTAATTAATTTGGGCTTGGGCCTATATATTATATTAAAAAATACAACTCAAAAAATTAAAAAATAATGTATTTATGAGTATTGTTTAATTATTTATATTTTATAATATTAATATATATACATATATAAATTATTTTTTTAAAAAAAAAAAAAAAAAAAACTTGTGGGTCCAGTGGGGGCAACTGCCCCCACTAGACCCTAAGTGGCTCCGCCACTGAACACAAGGCTCACACTTTATGCGGATTAAACATAATTTTAATTATAATTTTATATCATAATAAAATTCCTAATGTTATTTTAGGTATTTATCTTATAAAAAATTAATGTGATTTTTTCAATTTTACCTTAAATTTTCTTATCGAACTTAAAATTTTTACCTTCTCTATGCAATAGTTAATAGTTAAAGTTTACATCCTTAAATACAACAAATAACATGAAATTTCATGAAATTTTTTTTATAGAAATAATTCAAAGTAAAATAACAAAAAATAATAGATCCAAAACAAAATTTATTTAGATTTTGTGGACGGCTACTATTTTGGTCTTTTATTTTAATATGAGATTATATTTTAATATTGTAATAGATTTTTTTATTTTAATTTTATAATTAAAAAATTAATTGTATAGATTAATACCACATATGTTTTTTTAATTTTAATAAAAAATTATAATATGTTTTCTATTCTAATAGGTAATAAAAAAAATTGATAATAGAGATTATGTGCCACAAATTTTTTTTAATGAGAGTTATAATACGTTTTCATATTATATATGTTTCTTTTTTTATTATTTATAATTTTAATTTTATAATTTAATAATAATATATTCTTATTTTAATAGTAGATTATATAATTTTATTGTAATAGTTTTTTTTTTATTTTATATTTAATAATAAAAATGATTGTAGAGATATTTTAATTTTACGATTTAATAATAAATATGAGATTCTATTTTTATATTGCAATAGGTTTTCTATTTTAATAATTTATAACTTTTTATTTAATAATAATAAATTAATTATAGAGATTAGGTGCCACATATATTTTTTTTTTAATTTTAGTTATAATATATTTTCTTATTTATTATCATAATAGTTTATCATTTTAATTTTATAATTTAAAAATAATAAATTATACTATTAATTAATTAAATTAATATTTTTTATCTTAATGGGAGATTACGTTTTTATATTGTAATAGATTTCTTATTATACCGTAGTTTTAATAATAATAAACTATAAATTTAATTAATAAAATTAATTGGTTTATATTTTAATATGAGATTATGTTTTTATGTTGTAATAGGTTTCTTATTTTAAATTTATAATTTTAAAAAAAATTAATTTTACAGATATTTTAATTTTATAATTTAATAATAAAAAATAATTGTAGAGATTATGTGTCACATTTTAAATTAATAGGATTCTTATTTTAAAAGGAGATTATGTTTTCATATCATAATAGGTTTCTTATTTTATTTTTTAATAAAAATAATAATTAATTTTAGAGATATTTTAATTTTATAATTTAATATGAGATTATGTTTTTATATTGTAATGAGTTTCATATTATATTGTAATAGGTTAATAGTTTATCGTTTTAATTTTATAATTCAAAATAATAAACTACGAAATTCATTAATAAAATTAATAAATAGGTTTATTATTTTAATTGGAGATTATGTTTTATATTGTTATAGGTTTCTTATTATATTGTAGTTTTAAAAATAATCAGCTACAAATTTAAATAATAAAATTCATAGGAGGCTATGTTTTTATATTGTGATAAATTTATTATTTTAATTTTATAATTTAAAAATAAAAAATTAATTTCGGAGATTTTTTAATTTTATAATTTAATAATAAAAAATAATTGTAGAGATTATGTGTTACGTAGTAAATTAATAGAATTCTTATTTTAATGGGAGATTATGTTTTATATTATAATAAGTTTCTTATTTTAATTTTTAATAATAATAATTAATTTTATATATATTTTAATTTTATAATTTAATAGGAGATTGTGTTTTTATATTGTAATATGTTAATAATTTATCCTTTTAATTTTATAATTTAAAAAATACTAAACTAAAAAATTAATTAATAAAATTAATAAAATTAATATGTTTATTATTTTAATAGGAGATTATATTTTTATGAGATATGCTTTTTATTTTAATTTTACAATTTAAAAATAAAAAATTAATTTCAGAGATTTTTTTAATTTTATAATTTAATAATAAAAAATAAATTATAGACATTATGTGTCATGTATTGAATTAATACGTTTCTTATTTTAATAAAAAAAATTTATTTTTCTATTATAATAAATTTCTTATTTTAATAATAATTTTTTTTTTAGAGATATTTTAGTTTTTCATTTTAATGTATTTTTATTACAATAAATTTCTTATTTAATAAATTTAATAATTAAATTTTATAATTTAATATTGAATTATAACGTGGCATGACATAGAAGCTTATATATATATATATATATATATATAGATTAATAATTTGACATTAAAAAAAATCACTTTTAATCAGTAGAAAAGGCATACTAAATCTTTAGTTATATGTTTCTGGATTTTAGAAGTTGAAATGTCAATTTTTGTTGTTCGTGCACAATCTAGAATGAATAGTTCACATAGTTCTCGATTTTACCTACTTAGATTATACTATTTGTGAATTAAACTTGTAAAATCATTCCTTGTTAGAAACTCCCTTAAGCAAAGGACAAATCCAACAAAATAAGTTATTATAAACAAAACAAAAAATTAAGACGACTTTTGGAGTTGGTGACCCGTTGTAACAAACCACAGTTGTTAACCTTTATTGTGGGAAAATCAACATTACATAATCACATGGAAAATATGTTCTCCATCAAACTAAAATCATTGTAAAAGATAATCGCTCCCGTTTAAGGTATTATCGAAGTATTTAAAAGTCTACGTTGGATAAAAAAATGAAAAGATAAAATAAAATAAAATAAAATAAAAGTAATGGCTGAGGGCTCATTAGCTACATAGCAAACAAATTTGGGTTTTTGGTCACCTATACACATCTATGAAAGCTACCACCATATTTTCTATATACAATGCATTGGGATGCAAAAACATGAATACCTTTTATCTCAAATTGCTAACTTGCTACTGTAAAATCTTACTTAGCATATATTCTAAATGCCAGCAAGTTATGATCAGCAGTATGTGAATTTATTTTCTTTAATATTTTGTCAAAAAGTCTTTAGTACCGGAACTAGATGTCTGGTTTCTAAAAATAGCCACTTCTACTTAAGGTTTGAACACTTGGAGAAACCCGTGCAGATGATTACTTAAACTTAAATCTTCTTACCTCTGGTGTATACATGTAAAAGCTTCAGGTTTCAACTTTAGCTGAACTTCGCTCTGCATATCAGACGGGTCCTCTCTTTTCTGAGGATACTCGATTGGCCGTTGAACCATTATGAGCATGAAGTTTTTCAACTGGGACAACCTGAATTTGCATGCAAATAACAAACTTGAAACTCTAAAAAATTGAACAGTTGCCAATATGGAATTGATTTTTAATTTGAAGGGATTTATAAACTAAGTGACAAATGAGATATTTATTCGAAAAATTACTTGATCATCACTCGAAGCATCAACTGTAGTTGTCTTCAACCTTTTTGCCATCAGCCTAAAGCTTGATCTATCTCCTTGGTCTTCATCCACAAAATTCTGATCTGAAACCTCTGCAAACAATTAGAAATATTGTAAGTCTATGAAAAATAAGTAGAATGACTACATGTATCCTCATAAGTCACATCTATAGACAACTAACTAAAGATATATTCAGCAATCACCGATTCTAGAGCATATAACTGACAGTTTAAAGGGTGTCTTGTATTGTAGATGCATGAAATTGAAACTAGCTGTATAGTAACTTGGTTCGCAAAAAAATATCTAGTCATATAGAAAGTACGTCTTAGAAGGTTTTGTCCCTAGGAAAGCCACTCAAAGAATACGAAAGAAACATGTATTTCCAGTTGCGAAATATTTTGGTTTATCCTGAAAGTATCAATGTTTCATTGCTTCAAAAAAAAAATTATAGTGCTCAAGAGGGAATAAACATTGTGCACATGTTAATAGTGAACATTTTAGATTTTTTATTCTGTATCTAGGTTGAGATTAGTTTCGTACACTATATATAAATCTGCCAATTGAGTATGGCAAAAGATAATGAAAGATCAATACAACACCTTCTACGCTGTTTATTTACAGAGGTTTGTCAGTCCCCACTCAACAAGGTGAAAAATTAGCCAGAGTTACCTGTAGTGCTTGCAACCACATTCTGGAGACAATCAAGGTGCTGCTCCGAAGTTCCAGCTAATTCACAAGAGAAATTCATATCCTCTCCGAAAGAGAATCCTTCATAACAAAGCATACCGTTTGTTGCAGCCTGGTGCTTGCCAATTGAGGTAAAACTGTGTATACATGGATTTTCTATCCCACCATGAGAATTAAAAGCAGCATTATCATACAAAGATTCATTTCCTTCAGATTTAATCTTCTGCCAGCAGACATCTCGTAGAACCATTAACTGAAAAGATAAAAGTTAGATCGGAGATTTTAAACTAATACCCGACACAAAAGGATGGTGATATCTAGCAGATGAGGCCCTGACCTGAATAGATGAAGAACGAGAGTTGGCTGACAAGGCTTTTGATGAAAATGGACGCCATTTATGTTCCTGTGAGTGCCATCCACCCAAACCCGTTGAACCATGCAACTGCTGAACAAATGACGCTTCTAAAAAATCAAGATAAGCATTGTGCTTTTCATTTGTCCACTCTGCAGACTGGCCCTGCTATAAAAGTGCAAATAAGAAGAGAAAAGAAAGTTTTAACAACAAGAGAATTGTAATGAAACATGTCAATAACAGAAAGTGTCAACTTTTATAACACGTGCACATGGGTCAATTTTATAACATTTGTAGGCCACAACAGCCTTAATAGTTACAGAGAAAACAAGAGAGTGGTTCTTAAAACATGATAGGAAGAAATCTGGTCCAAACATCAAAGATCCCAAGGAAAAACAAATGTACCAATCAAATGTCCTCACAAATCACAATCAAAAGAAACAAACAAAAAGATTTAGAAAATACAAACGTGGACAATACGAGAACATACCCCAACATCCTTTATTGCTTATCCGTTCTGGTCACTTTTCGAGCAATAAGCACCATTCTTCATGATAATGTCAAAGATATACTACAATTCTAAATTCAATACTTGTTTAAAAGTAGGAAAAATGGAATTACTTCGAAAGCGCTACCTCGAGAACATGCACTAATAATCTCTAACAATTGAAGCAACATCAACTAGCTTTATATGAACGTGCAAATCTAAAGATCTTAATTTTGAAGTGTCAAGTACAAAACGTGCAAATCTAAAGATCTTAATTTTGAAGTGTAAAGTAGAAAACGTGCAAATCTAAAGTTCTTCAATTTTGAAGTGTATAATTCCCAAATATTTATTCGAAAAAAGGGGCCAAAATAAAAAATAAAAATAATCCAAAAGAACAAAGCAAGCCACTTGCTTTACCGTCACTTCTTTCCGACAACATGACATCTGCAATAACCTAAATGCAAGAGATTTTTGCCCCTAAAATCTTCTATGACAGTGAAGAAACACATCCATTTTATCAGAGACTGAAATAAAAATCATAGACAATAATAATATGAAACATCATCTCAATACAATAAAATGCCTTATAAAATATATGCAAGCAGTGTTCTAAAAAAAGTGGCGCCTGGCCGTTCCGATTTGCCAAAAATAGTGGGTTAGGCAGAGGCGGAGTCAGTGGTGTCCGCCTTAAGACACAAGGCGCGTGTCTGATGAAGGTGAGGTCCGTGAGGAGCAAATTGTAAAAAAATATATAAATAAGTATTCAGTCAACTAAAACAAAAAAAAATCATTAAAAATATATTAAAAATAATTACAATAATACAATTACCGACGATGCAAATTAATTTGTTTGTCGAAATTTAAAGCCCACTCTAAAACCTATCTTAATTTATATGAGGCGTGCCTAGGCACATCTCAAAGGTGCTCGCCTAGGCACTAATGAAGATCATCTGACCTGACCCTTCATGAGGCGTAGTGGTCTCATGATTAAAAGAAGCCATTAAACATTGATTCTAAATATCATCAGCCAATTGGTGCCAATAAAAGGAAGCAGCAATAATCTTATATATACTCATATAATAAAATATCAAACCCGAGAAAACCAAACAAAAGCATTTTCCCACTAGCATTAGTTAGCTACATAGACTCTATATGAAATCATTATCTCCCTAAGGTCTTAGATATTCGCTGACCCGTTTCACATATGAAAACACTCAAACAGTACACTATTTACTATCATTTTCTTACCAAGACAATACGTTGTACAAGCTCTCATCTTTTACACAATCAATGTTACATCCATTTTATTTATTTATTTATAACTATGTCACTGGCACATAGAATATTCTCATATCAGTTATCAACTCAGATATGACATGGATCCTAAACTCATATCAGTCATAAACTCAGATATGACATGGATCCTAAACTCATATAATATAATAAAATAAAACAATATCACCAACACTCTCCGTAAAGAACTTCGAAGCCTAAAGATGCCAGCAGCCTAAAAGTATCTAACACAAAAACTATAAATATCAATAAAGCCGAAAGGTGTTTCTTAATCGAAATTACCGGCGCTGCATTTCCGGTAAGATGCCAGCTTTCAACAGTGACAGCAGATGAGTCCAAGTCAGTCCGAGTCAACTCAGTCAGGGAAATTTCTTCCATTGTCTCATGATCCGGTGAATGAATATTTCGTAAACTATTCTCTCTCATTCGCTTCTTCTTCTTCTTTTTTTAAATTTCTCTCGAGATATTTTCTTCCGCTTCTCGTCTCGATCGGGGACGAAAAATTAAAATGCCAAAAATGATTGTTTTCCAAGAGAGAGTACAAAATATATCGTCGCCAAATTTGTGTAGAGAGAGAGGGGGGCGCGGTTTGGGAGGCTGGGAGCCAAGAAAAGCTCCACATGGAAACGATTTTTACACGTGTCAGTTGCATCAGCAAGGTGCCACGTCAGCATATCTTATAATATCTCAGCCAGATATTTTGGTGCATATAACAACAATGATAAATGAACAGATCGCATGGGACCCTGAGATTTGGTATGCTTGCAAATGGACGGTGAAGATGTGTTTATTAATAAACACACCCCACCCCTCTCGTTGAAAGATAAATTCGTAAAAAC
Organism: Zanthoxylum bungeanum; assembly: GCA_019454045.1. Classification (NCBI taxonomy): domain Eukaryota; kingdom Viridiplantae; phylum Streptophyta; class Magnoliopsida; order Sapindales; family Rutaceae; genus Zanthoxylum; species Zanthoxylum bungeanum. Next base: position 103,472 of record SKCR01031183.1, read on the forward strand.
TTATGATAAGCAAAAGTTTTATAAATTTTTGGTCAAATGTGTACATAATTAGTTACATCAATCTTATTCTTAAGTGGCAAAAAAAAAAAAAAAAAAAAAAGAAGTGATTTAGTGACATTACTTTATCACATCAATAAAAGCCAAAGCTTTTAAAATTTTGAAATAAGAGTCATCTACGTTAATCCAATGATATTTGATAATTTTATGTGAAATATGTAATTTTTATTATTAAACATGCAATTTAAATTATTAAACATATGAATTCTATTAATAAATATAAATTTTTTCAAAATATGAAATTAATTACATATTTATTGATAGAATTTACATATTCAATAATTTAAATTACATATTCAATATTCAAAATTTGTATATTCAATATTTAAAATTATACATTTGTATCCAAAAATATTTGATACCATTTAATATGCCTGGAAATAAACGTGTGAAGCCATAGCTTTTAAAGTAGAAGATTTTTTTTTTCCTCTTTAATCATTTTGCTTCTTATCTCCATTTCATTTCTTTCGACATAGTGGGTGAAGAGGTGGGGACAATAACACTCAAAGACTAAAAATGAGATATTTTTTTCCCTGTTAAGCTACAGCGTTAAGCTTTTGACGTTTTACGTTTGGATTTTGCAATTTCTTTATTTGTAAATATGAATTTTAGGACTTATGTGGAGTAGATTTATTTGAATTTTAGTGTTAATTTTTTCTTTTTGGTTATAAGTTTTAGTGTTAAGGGTGCGGTTTGATGGCCTAGGATTCAGGATCTCATCTTGAGATCTTTAATTTGAATACATCAGTACGTATCTTGTAAGAGATTTGAGATAATCGTACTTACTCCGTTTAAGTTCGGAATGAGTGGTTTTACAGGGTTTTTAATGATTTCAAAAAAAAAAAGTCTTAAGCTTTATATATTTCATCTTTAAATTTCGTGGCTGTAATTTTAAAGTTTAGGGTTTATGTGAAGTAGGTTTATTTGAATTTTAATGTTAATTTTTATTTTTGGTTAAGTTGCATGTTTATTTGAATTTTAGGACCTTAGATAACTAGTTATTTCAATTTGTTTAGTATTGTAGAAAGTAACTCTTTTTTTTTTTTTTTTTTTTTTTTGTCATGAGTAAATGAATGGGTATCTAAATTAATAAAAAAATTCATTTATTTTTACTGAAAATAGCAACTGTGATGATGAAGTGAATAAGGAAAATTTTGAGATTCTGGATGATGGGCCACTGCAAGAGCCTTGTGATGATGAAGTGGGTGATAATGTTCTTGATGATTATCTGTCTGGTGATTCTAATGACTCAGAATATGAAGCTGTCCAGATGAAATATGAGACTTTGAGTTTTAGTGCAGATGGAGAAAACATAGTTCTTAAGGCTGGTCAGTCAGCTTTTATAGATGTTTATGAGTTTTAGAAAGGTGCTAAAGATCATATCTGCTATCACAATTGGATTCATAGTAAGTGCAAAGATATTCTAAATCAGGATGCACTTGGAGAATTCATAGCAAGTTATTCCAAGTGTCCAAGGACTAATGATGACAACAAAGAAGCTAGTGCTACTTGGATTGCAGTTCGTTATCTGCATCACTTGTTTATCCCCGTATGGTCAAAGATGGTCTGAAATATGATCACACCATCTATCCTTATTCATTTAATGAATATTATATTCAGGGAATGTGACTAAATCTCATTTAACCAATAATTATTATAAAATTAAGACATTAGTTATATGTAGTTTGATGAATTATAAATTGCTCTAGATAGATTTCTTTACTCGGTAATTTATTTAATGAGTTGTCATGACTTAGTTATGTGTTTCTAATGGAACACACATTGAATATCTTGAAAGGTTCGAGAACTTTTTATCTATTCTGATGAAATGCGAATCGAATATTTTTGACTAGTTCAAAGTTTTACGATTTAAAGTTTTGAAAACTGTACCTTTAAAATTCATTGCGATCAAAGATATTTGATATGATCAAACATATGAATTTATGGCAATTAATTCTAAGATTATTTAATGAATATGATTCTCACTTAATATTATCCTTCCACGATTCCATCGTAACGGAATTGGTGAGTGAGAGGAATCGAATCTTATATGATTTGATTTGTTTCATATTAAGTGTTACCGAATTAATTTCGACATTGTTGGGAATATGCTCCAGTAACACTAATTCATCCTTTTGATTAAGGTTCTATTAGTTTCTACAGTTATGTATACGATATGTATAAATAGAAATTGAATCTTGAAAAGTTTGAGATTTATATCTTTCTTTTGTATGATGATTATACAAGATAACACCCAGCCAGAGGCAGGATGTTACCGGCAGAAGACAAGATTGACTCATCTCCATAAGCCTCCAAATTTATAAAAATCTGGCATGATGCATCCTAAAACCGGCAATTTGAATCTTAGTCCAACGTCAAAACAAACCTGAAACAAACAACATGTATCAAAATGGACCTCAAGTTCACACCAACACATCAAAATCATCACCCAAGGGCTCCGTGCCCATATCATCTATCAATACTCAAGGGCTCTGTGCCCATATCATCTATCAATACTCAAGGGCTCTGTGCCTACAACATCATAAGCAATGAAATCAATTACTTAATATAAACGGGGTGCTCAGCACGACCAACAAAACACCAAAATTATATATTCTAAATTTCGAAAACTTCTTCCAGGACACTTGCGAGGGTGATTGCCACTGGGTGATTCGTGTCTCGAGCATAACTTCTGAAGCTGAAGTGGTTGACCCATCTGGAAGCCAACCTGCAAAGCTAGCAAACTGGTTTGGTGTGAGTTTTAAAAACTCAGTAAGTAATCATGCTACTATAAACAAACAAGTCAAACTTATTAATAGAAAACAGAATTACTAAATTTTTATAAGTTCAGATTTACCAACTTTTATTAACCTTTATACTTTAGCATTACAAATTTTCAAATCTACATATTCACATATATTTCAATCTATAAGCCAAACATTCAAATCACACAAAGCATCGACCCGAGCATCACAAACAAGTCGTTTTACATCGAATCTATTTCCATTATATGTGAAGTGGAGTCGGACTTATTATATTTATTACGATTAAGCATCTTTGAAATATCATCAAATCTATATAACAATCACACTTCTTTCAATTCAAAACATACTTCTCATATATATGCTAATACAATATCGTAATTCTTATACATATACGTACATACCATTATAACTTGGCAAACACACTTTATAACCTCTGATATTCTCATAGGTTTCAAATCATCCATTCATTTCACATAAGCATACACGATCTATACATAACACGAGTTCTATCATACACATACACTCAGAAACATTTACGAACATCAAGCAGCCAACCACGAAGCACACACAATAACCGATATATCAAAGATCACATCATTCAACAACACATACATACGACTGACTTACATAAATAATGCCCGTACGAGACTCATTACCTATTTTAGAATAGGTATTAGATGAATTCCGTCTGAACGGATTCCTAACCAGCTCAACTACTACACCGCGAATCATCTAATCAAACAAACACGCAATGCTCTCATACCATATAATATAAATTCATCACACGACTTTTCATACACAAGCACATACACGACAAACAATCCAAACATCATTCAAATACTCATATACATACATATATTTCAAACATATGAATATGCACCTTAGTACGAAATCAAATCTCATATCTCTCACAATCATCACATCTCTTTATTTATCATTCAATCATATTCATTTTTAGAATTAATCGGGGATAATTATGTTCAATAGAAAAGTGACATGAATGTTATATGGTCTGCGAAGACCTTAAATTTATCCTAATTGACGAATGTCCTCATGGGCCAACACCAAATGCTGGTAAAGCTGCACGTAATGCCTATAATAATTGGATTAAAGCTGATGAGAAAGCCCATAGCTATTTGATAGCATCCATGTGTGAGGTTCTTGCTGCAAAGCATGAGCCTATGGCGACATCATCACTGATTATGCAATCATTACAGAATATGTTTGGGCAACCTTTATACCGACAACAACATGAGGCAATAGTCTCTGTATTAACTGCTAGAATGAAGGAAGACACATCAGTCTGAGACCATATATTAAGGATGATGTCCCATCTTAATATGGTTGAAACCCATGGTGCATGTATCAATGTGCAACGCCAGGTGACAATGACCATGAAAACCCTTTCGAAGAGTTTCCAGCAATTTAAAAGCAACTATTCTATGAATAAGTTGACTTTTACATTGACTGAACTGCTGAATGAGTTCACCAATTACGAGTCTGTTATGAACGGTCCTTGTAGGTCCAATATCGAGGTAAATATTGCCGAATATTCTAAATCTGCAAAGAAGAAGGAGAAAGACAATTGGAAGGCAAAGACAAAACCAATGAAAAATAAAAACAACAAAAGCTCCAAATGAACCAATGCCAAAGGAAAATATTTCCATTGTGAACAAAAAGGGCATTGGAAAAGGAATTGTCTGAAATACCTTACAGAGCTTAAAGAGAAGAAGAATACAAGTAAATGCGATTTACTTGTCATTGAGTCTCTTTTGGTGGATGATGATAAATCCATATAGATTATAGATTTTGGTGCCACTAACCATGTTTGTTGTTCTTTGCAGCTACTTAACTCATGGAGGGACCTTGCTGAAGGTAGCTTTACCATGAGAATTAGGACAGCGGATGCTGTTTCAGCAAAAGCAGTGAGAGGTTATTAAACTTTAATAATAACTATTTATGTTTAAATGGTGTGCTATACATTCCTAGTTTTCGCAGGAATTTGATTTTTGTAATAAAACTTATGGAATATGTTTTTCTATTTCATTTAATAATAAGTCAGTTATTATTAATAGAAATGGATTAAAGATATGCACGAGAAACTCCGAAAATAATCTATATGTATTAAGTCCGTTAATACATGAATCATTGCTTAGTACTGAAATGTTTAAGATTGAAATATCTAAAACTAAATGGTACTTTACCTGTTTGCAGACCGATGAATGTAAAAGCCCGAGGTGGTTTTGAATACTTCATCACTTCCATTGACGATTATTCTGGATATGGGTACTATTGGGAAGCGGCCACGAGTGCGCAGCGGAAAAATTAAATTATTATGATGCTAATTTTCTTTTGCTCAAGACCCATTTGTTTTGATTATTCTACAAGCCTATGCATATTACTTTATATTCTAAGCATAAAACTCATAAAACATGTAAAGAACATAAACCTTAACATGATAACTATCATAAAAACTCTAATTAAAATAAAGAAAGAAAGAAAACTTACTTAAACCGAAGACTCCTCCAGTCCTCCCTCCAATCTACAAGCTTTTCTCGAACTCAGCAAGCTCTTCCACGTTTCAAAGAGCCACCCAAGTGTGTGGCCTCCAAAGATGCACAACCAAAGCCAAAACTCAAAGGTAAGACCACGCCTTGAGTGCACGGGTATTTTGCCCTTGGTGCTAACCTAGGCAAATACCTCAAAATTTTTAACTCGAGGTTCATTTAGTTAATTAGACTTAAGGATCCTTAAAATCAGTGGCTTACTCTTAAACTTTAGAGTTGCTCACTTATATAAACCCAAGATATGAAAGGTTTGGTGTAAAATTTGTGAAAAATTCTTTGGGTTTATATAGTGCTCCAAAGACAACAAAATTAATTAAGAATCCGATGTGGGATAAAAGCTAATTTAACAAATGATCTGTTCAATAATTAAACACATTGAACTATTTATGAACAATTCTTACAGCAATCATATATGCTGTTAAATATGTACTGTGCACTGTTAACCATTGATTTCGACTTTGTTGTGTGTGACCTTTTGGGTTCCCCTCAAGTTAGACATGAAATAAATCGTGATAATTTAATCAAACATAAATTATCCTCTGATCATATGGTCGTTCGATTTCAATGACTAAAGTTGACATCTAACAACATACCAAGGCCCCCAAATAAGAAGAAAAATATATATATACCCATTCTATATACGATTTACATATGATACGGTCCCTCGCCTCACTGTATCCCCACCTATTGACCTAGGGTACGGAAAGTGTCTACCCATATGGTCAAATGTATGATGTTGATACTGTCATGAATCGTGCTAACCCAAGAATCTCACATGATTTTTCCGATGTGGCCACAGTCTCAAGCACTGATCACACATATCAACCAGCGAACTGGAATACTACTCTTATAAGAAAATATTATCCGAGAGAGTGACGATTCTCTATTGTATCCTTACAAACTTCATGTGTTTCAATAAATGACCCAATCATACCCTTATGACCAGATCTTTTGAAACGGGGAAGGAGAATGTCAAAGTTATTTGATCCACACATAAGATTGTAAAGACCTCAAGTCTAAGGACTAGTCATACAATCGATACATGAAAGTTCTCATAGATAAATGGGATAAACACTCCATATGAAAACTTTCAGCGGCCAGTTCGATGGACACGAGCAACTCATGCGTCCATGTGATACACCAAGCGGACGGATCTCCGCTAGTAGCCTATGAGATCGGCTACCCCACTTAAGGGCGGATCATATCATCATGCTAGTCTCTCCGCTTTGTGAACACCTAGATTATTCATAAAACTATGACTAGGAACATTTAAGAGTAATGATTCTCATAAGGCGTTGAAGCCATCGTCTTATTACTCTAAGGGCTTTATTACATTGTTGATGATTCATATAAGTTATGTAAGACACGTATAATAAAGATTGTCATTTTATTAATTAATGAAAATATTACAAATACTTGTACATATAGCCCATCCACAAGTTGGGTATAGGACATATCCCTAACAATCTCCCATTTGCACTATAGCCAACTAGTATGAATCTGGACACCATACTTTCGGGTGTGCCTATCATGCTTTTGTTGAGTCAGCCATTTAGTCAGAGAATATGCAAGATTATATTCTGTGGGTATTTTCTCTATAATAACTTCTTTTCTCTCAACAATCTCCTTGATTAGATGAAATCGCCTTAGTACATGCTCTGATTTCTTGTGGGAACTTGGTTCTTTTGATTGAGCAATGGGGCCCGTACTGTCACAATACATCATGATGCCATTTTTTATCGCGGAAGCACTTCCAGTTTCGTGATGAACTTTTTTATCCAGACTACTTCTTAGCTGGCTCAGATGCTACAATATACTCGACTTCAGTGGTGGAGTCCGCTGTAGTTGACTGCTTTGAGATTTTCCAACTGACAACACCGCCATTCAAAGTAAACAGATATCCTGTTTGCGATCTGATGTCATCCCTATCGGTCTGAAAGCTCGCATCACAGTAACCAATGACTTTCATCTCAGAACAGTCTCCGTATGTCAAAAACACATCCTTAGTTCTTTTTAGATACTTGATGATTGTTTTGAAAGCTGCCCAGTGTTGCTCACTAGGATTTGCCTGATCCCTGCTCGTTATGCTAAGAGCATAAGAGACATCAGGTCTTGTACATAGCATGGCGTACATAATCGATCATATTATTGAAGCATAAGGGATCCTACTCATACGCTCTCTATCTGAAGGAGTATGTGGACATTGCTCCTTAGATAATTTGATTCTATGACAAGTAGGTAAATTACCTATTTGGAATCTTCCATTTTGAATCTTTTCAAAACTTTATCTATGTACATAGATTGAGAAAGTCCTAATAACCTCTTAAATCTATCAAGGTAGATCTTAATGTCGAGGATGTAGGCTGCTTCTCCCAAATCTTTCAAGGAGAAATTCTGAGATAACCATTGCTTGGTGGCTTACATCATATGAATATCATTCCTAATGATTAATATGTCATCGATATATTATACAAGAAATACAACAACACTCCCACTACTTTTCCTGTAAACACAAGGCCCGTCTACATTTTTGATGAAGTTAAATTCTTTGATTGTCTCATTAAATCGTATATTCTAACTTCTGGAGGCTTGCTTGAGTCCATAAATGGATCGTTTAAGCTTGCATACTTTATTATGATCATTCTTAGATGCAAACCCCTCAGGTTGTGTCATATAGACTTCCTCTACGAGGTTCCCATTAAGGAAAGTTATTTTGACATCCATCTTCCAAATCTCATAATCAAAGTGTGCAGCTAGTGCCAGTAAAATTTGAATGGACTTTATCATTGCAACATACGAGAAGGTTTCCTCATAGTCAATTCATTGGATTTGTTTATAACCTTTCGCCACCAACATAGCCTTATAGATTTGGATGTTGCCTTCTGCATCAGTTTTACGCTTGTAAATCCACTTGCAGCCTATGGGTTTTATCCCTTCATGTGCATCTACCAAATCTCAGACTTGATTCTGATACATAGAGTCTATTTCAGATTTCATGGCCTCAAGTCACTTGACTGAATCAATGTCACTCATTGCTTCGTCATAACTGGTGGGATCGTCATTATCAATGACCTGATCATGATGGAAACCATATCTTTTAGGCCATATCTTTCCCTACCAGACCTTCTGAGTTCATAACCTTGTGGTTGTTCCGTCGCTGCCCTTTTGAAGGGCCTGGGGATCTATGTTAGTTTGTTATTCTCGTACCTCATCGAGATCAAGTCTACTCCCACTATATTTCTTGAGAAGGAATTCATTCTCTAGAAATTTAGCATTTCGTGAGACAAATGTTCTTTGTTCATTTGGGACGTAGAACACGTATGCTCTTGAGTTCAAGGCATATCCTACAAACTTACATTTAACTACCCTATCATCCAATTTGTTAGTTTGTGTGATCTTGACTTATGCATCACATCCCCAAACTCTTAGATAACTAAGACTAGGACGTTTCCCAAACCATAACTCATATGGTGTTTGACTAACAATCTTGGAAGCCCAAAATGAAAGAGGTAGATTCGTGTCTGGCATCAATGATCGGACCATATCTAATAATGTCTGATTTCTTCTTTCGGAGACCCCATTATGTTGTGGAGTTCCCGGAGGAGTCCATTGGGAAACAATGTCATTTTCTCTCAAGTAATCTTGAAATTCATTGCTTAAGTATTCACTACCTCGGTCAGACCTTAGTGACTTAATACTTTTATTAAGATGGTTTTCTACTTCAGCTTTGAAGTCTTTGAATTTCTCAAAGGCTTCAGATTTGTACCGCATAAGGTACACATACCCATATCGCGAGTGATCATCGATAAAGGTAATAAAGTAGGAGAATCCACCTCTAGCGGTGACTGACATTGGTCCGCATACATCAGAGTGTATGGTTCTAATGTCTCCACTGCACGCTGTCTTTTACATTTGAAGGGTAATTTGGTCATTTTACCAAGTAAACAAGACTCACAAGTTCCATAAGGTTCATATTTGAAGGGTCTGAAATACCCATCCTTATGTAGCTTAGTTAATCTTGTTTCATTGATATGACCTAAGCGATTGTGCCATAGAAGTGATTCATTGAGATTATTCGAGTTAACGTTATATATATTAGAGGTTGAACATTCTTTGTTATTTGTAAGACATACATACCATTATTCAAAATACCATCTCCATATTTTATTTCAATGAAATAAATAGAACATTCATTACAACTTATTAGGCATGAAAAGACTTTATTACATAAAGAAGAAATTGAAATGATGTACTTTACTAGAGAATGTACATAAACACAATCTTCTAAGTCTAAAATTAAACCATTCGGAAAAATTAATGAATACGTTCCCACGCACAATGCAACCAGTTTTTCTCCATTACCCATGCGTAAGTCAACCTCCCCATGACAAAGTCTCATACTGTTTCTCAGGCCCTACACATTGTTACATAAGTGAGTCCTATAGCCGGTGTCAAGCACCCAAGTAGAAGGTTCAGAGTTTTGAGAATATAGTTCAATCATATACAATATACCTGAAGCATTGGGCTTCTTGGCCTCTTGGGCTTCTATAGCTTCCTTGGCTTTCAAGGATCTGTAGTTTTTCTTCCAATGACATTTCTTTCCACAAAATAAATATTTCTCATTTCCCTTTTTCTTTTCCACCTTACCATTGGGCTTTAGGTGATCTGAAGCCTTGGCCTTGCCCTTATTTTTCTTTGGGCCTCATGGCTTCAGGTCCGTATCCATAAGCATGATGGAGGTTTTAAGCTCTGGTTTCAAGTCATTCTCTGCTTGCTTTATCAGATTGTGTAATTCTGCTAAAGTAGCTTCTTTATCAGACAGATGAAACTGCATAATAAAGTTAGAGAATTATTTTGGTAAAGACAGAAGAATTAGATCCTGACATATCTCATGATCCATGATGAACCCGAGGTTGACCAATTTTTCAATGTGGCCAATCATCTTAAGCACATGTCCACTAACAGATATTTTCTTATACCTTGTTAGGAATAAGACACATGACACTTGGAATCTCACGGTATGAACGAAAGTTGCATACAACTCCTTCAAGTGAAAGATGATGGTTTGAGCATCCATATCTTCGTGAGCTTTGTGAAGTTTGTCCGACATAGAGCCAAGCATTATGCAAACTGCGTGCTCATCATCATCGACGTGTTTCTTCCAAGCATTGAATGTATTTTGGTCAGCATCTTCTGCGGGTTTATGGGGAAATAGTCTTTCAAGAACATAGAATATATTTTCTTATCGTAAGACAATTTTAAGGTTTCTAAACCAGTCATTGTAGTTGTCCCCTTTGAGCTTATGCTCATCAAGGATGGAACAAAGTGATACTCTATTTGCCATTTGAATGTTTGTGAAATATTTTAACCCACCTGTTAAGAGAGAATGTTAAAATTAGGAATATATTTTCATTAATGTTTGATAATATCATAGGCTTTTAATATTATGAAGTTGCTCCCACTCAATTGTTTTAAAATTTAAAGCAAATCGCATCAACCCCAATATGATGGATTTCTTATGGACAATGATCCCATTATCATCATTTCATAACTCCGACTAGGGCCAGTCGTTATAAAATACGATAATTCGGTAGGTTCCCAACCAATTTATGATATAAATCACAATTTCTTGATCATTGGGCAATCAAACATGCCATAGCTTATGCTAGTCCTTGTGGACACCCAATCATTGCCACTAAGTTATGAGATCACGCCTAAGGGTCACTGCGTCTTATGACTCAGAAAAGTGAAACCATTGTTAATAGTACGATTTACAATAGGAGGCAAATTTTAGACTTAAATTATTATTGAGGATTTTAGCAAGTTTAAGTGAATAACTGTCAAATGTATTCCTCCATTGAAAATTCCCCAGAGGGAAGGTGAAGATTACTCTCTTAAATACTCTTACCTCTTAGGCTCTTATCGCCTTGGTGACAGGAATAAACAATAGATCCTCCAAATCAGTCCAACACTTTAAATATGCTTTAAGGTAAGCTTTGAGT
>SKCR01031184.1:0-86780 GCA_019454045.1 Zanthoxylum bungeanum
AGTTCACGTTTTTGGTAAAAGGAAATTGTGTATATCTTACACAAAATGATTTTAAAAAAAATCATTAAATCCATTTTACTTTAATGGTTTAAAAGTCAAACAAATAAAACCATTAATTCCCTCAACAACCACATCCTCAATCACATCAAGTCAATCCAATCAATCAATCTAATCAATTGTCAATCACTCAAAGTGACATGATTTGACGCTTGATGTGACGCTAGATGCGACTAGCGATTTGACGCTTGATTTGACGAGCCGCGCTCGAATTCGAAATGCGAATGCGCTCGCAAATAATCTCGGGCTCGGATTTGCTAATTCTAAATTAACGAATTTTCCGTCGCGTCGTAATAAATGATTACGCCAAGCGAAATCACTATTCACGTCGCTAACGAATTAATTCTAAATTAATTCGCTCGCCCGAATTAAAATCTAATTTTAATTCCGCATCGAAATCCAATTTCGTTTAATATATCCAATATATTAATTCCTCGATTAATTCCAAATTAATCATTCTCTCTCTTTAAATTGATATTTTATCCCAGATAAAATATCTCTGTAATTAATCCCAGATTAATTTTCTCTCTCATCATATTAATCCCAGATTAATAAAAGTGCGAGTCATACGTCATCGGTGAATCTTTGGGAAGCGACCCATGAGATCCCCGGATAATTCGGCAGTAAATACAGTCGTCGGAGTATCCGAATCACGTACGTACCAAGTACTACGTTCTACCGATTTACGAGACACGATCGGCTTCTAGCAAAGCACGAAGTCTACCCAATTCTCCGGTCATATTCATCTAAGAATATTTAAGATCTGTATCAAGCGTAGTATACCAAGTATTGTGTATATCGGCCCAGTATCGGATAGTCACGTGCTAGGGTGGGGCTGGATAAGTGTCTGCCCCGTCCGAAGCACATGTCGGATGTCTGGTAACTAGTCTCTATAATCGGATATACATGACCTAGTCATAATATCCCGATGGTTGCGCAACACTTAAGAGCACTAATACCGTATCCTGCGTGACATCATCTCCACTATGACTGAAGTGATACTTCCGTCTTGACATCACACCCAATACTCTACGATTCTCAATATACCCAGCAGTTGGCGTACATAGAACCGGTTAGAGTCCTAGACGACCTCAACTAAAGTATATTGATTGTCGTAAGCATTAGCGGTGCAAGTCTCAGGTTAAGACCAAATACACCTACCCTGATGTCGGACTCCCATAGACACATAGTCATAATACCAATGGGATTCCGAGGGGTCTATCCAGAGCGAATTTGTTTCCCGTACCATCGGTGAAACACACCTCTTATCGCACTTGCATAAGTATCCAATACTTAAATATATGAGAACTATGCCGTTGTGCCCTCACAACGCGCACAAGTGCAATACTAGCCTATTCCGCATTATCGATGTCCTGTCTCGATAATACTCCGGCTACGGATATTTAATGATTAATCCTTCGTGGACTGATACTGTCTCATATCATTCTCCGTCCAGGAATAAATCATAGGGACCTCTAATCATTTATACATCTAAGATGATCTAATCACAAATGATAAGAGTGCAATCTCCTTTGTCACATAGTTAATTTGTACAACAACACCATGATATGTACAAATAGTGACGCTATGGGTCATATTATCCAACACAAACTTGGTTGGTATACATGGAATCTATTTCGGACTTCATGGCTTTTGCCATAAAATGGATTCGATACCTTGTATCGCTTCCTCACAATAGCTAGTTCATCATCCTCAATAAGATTAATATCTACATGAGGTGAGATCAGAAACCCATACCTCTTAGGTTGTTTTCTAACTCTCTCTGACTTACGCGGTTCTGGTGTATTAGAAGATTGTAAAACAGTCTCATCCCTGATGGACTGTTCGTGTTCCGTGAGGGGGTCGGTGCTAGGAACAGTATCACTCCGATTTTCATCGAGTTCTACTTTCCTCCCACTTACCACTGCATTCATGAATTTCTTTTCTAGGAAAACTGCATGAAGAGCAACAAATATTTTGTTCTCTTGTGGGTTGTAGAAGTAATATCATTTCGTTTCCTTATGATAACCTACAAATAGGCACTTATCCGATTTGGGTTCTAGTTTGGTACTATCCAAATGTTTAAAATATGCCCAGCATCCCCAAATCTTCAGGAATGAGAAACTCGATTTCTTTCATGTCTATATCTCATATGGTGTTTGTTCAACGGACTTTGACGGAACCTTATTCAAAATAAGTATTGCACTGTTTAATGCGTATCCCCAGAAGGAAATCGATAGCTCTGTGTGACTCATCATTGACCTTACCATGTCCAACAAAGTTTGGTTTCTCTGGTCGGACACACTGTTCAATTGAGGTGTTCCGGGAGGAGTCCACTGTGAAAGAATACCATATTCTTTCAAGTAATGTTGAAACTCATTGCTTAAGTATTCTCCACCACGGTCCGACCGTAATATTTTAATACTTTTGCCAATATGTTTTTCTACTTCGTGTCGAAACTCTTTGAATTTCTCAAAAGTTTCCGACTTGTGTTTCATAAGATACACATAACCATAACGCGATGCATCATCCGTAAAGGTTACGAAGTATTCATATCCACCTCTAGCCTGGCTAGACATGGGCCCACATACGTCACTATGAACGAGGGCTAACAGCTCGGTGGCACGTACACCTTTACCACTAAAAGGTTTTTTAGGCATTTTACCTAACAAACAAGATTCGCAGACATCATATGAATTAGGATCAAATCCGTCCATGTATTCATTCTTCGAAAGTGTGGATATACGAGTTTTGTTTATGTGTCATAGACGACAATGCCACAAATAAGTTTCATCTGTTTTACTCAATTGAGCTTTTTGTTTGTCATGTTATATGTTTGAGATTCGTTTATATTCAAAATATAAAGACCATTATTCACATCTACTGTATATATCTCAATATCATCTTTATGAACAAAACACCCAGTGTTCCTGAATACAAAGGTATACCCGCATCGGGTTAAACTAGATACATAAATAATATTCCTAGTCAAACTAGGTATAAAATAACAGTCCCCTAATGTAAGTAAATGCCCTGAGGGCAGGTTCGAAACATAGGTGCCAACGGCCAAAACAGTGACTTTCGTCCCATTTCCGACTCGCAGGTCGATCTCCCCTGAAGCCAGTCTCCTGCTATTTTGCAAATCCTGCACATCAGTACATATATGAGTACCACATCCAGTATCAAAAATCTAATTTTTAAAACTAGTAGTGGACATGTTTATTTCAATAACAAACATACATGAAGCCTAAGCCTTGCCTGCCTTCGCTTCCTTCAAGTTTGCCTTGTACTTACGGCAGTCACGCTTCTAGTGACCACGTTTGCCACAGTGTAGGAAGACATCTTGGGATATGTCATTTGTCTTCCCAGAAGACTGTGACGATTGAGCCTTGCCCTTCTTATTCTTCTTCTTCACACCCCCAAAAGGCTTCGGCCAAGCCTTGGACTTATTGGATGTCAAAGTAAGATGTGCCTCGCACTTCTTGCCTTTTAGAAGCTCTAGCTCTGCCTCTTTCAGCATAGCCATTAACTCTCCAAGAGTTTTCTCTTGGTTCATCATATTATAGTTCATGATGAACCCGCCCCAACTGTCGGGCAGAGACTGTAAGATCAAATCTATGGAAGTCTCGGCCTCGAAGGTAATGCCCAGCTGACCCAGCTGTTCGATGTTAGCAATCATCTGTGACACGTAGTGTTCGACAGATGTACCCTCTGACATACGAGAGCGAAAGAGCTTCTTCTGCAAATCATACTTCTGAGATCTAAGATTAGATCTATGAAGATCCTTCAACTTCAACATCATCGCATAAGGATCCAATCATTTGTCCTGACGACGAAACTGAGGAGTCAATGCAGCAAGCATAACAGATTGAGCAGTAAAGTTATCATCACGATAAGTCTTCCAAAGCTCATGCTCTACTGGCCGCTCAAGTCCGGGATCAGGCCCACGAGGTCTCTCTATTACATAGAGTAACCTCTCAGCTCCCAGGAATATCCTGAGGTTCATTTCCTAATATGGAAAATTTACGCCGTTAAAGACATTCTCACCCATGATTATGTCTCTAACGCTCATCTTTCTAGCCATCTTGATTGCTATAGTCCAACTATCCAATCAAGTGTTTCGGGTACACTCAAATACAATGGTTACTATAGTCCAACTATATAACCAACTGCAAATGGAGTAATGTTGAATACAGTCTAACTGTTCAAAGAAAACAATAAAATAATATTAGTCCAACTAATATATATAATAACGAGAAATAATAGAGCGCGCATATTAGCGAGTATTAAATGAAATTGCAAATTTAATACTAGCCTCCCACTAAATTTCGGCGAGCCTCTAACCCTCTGTTGAGTACTCGGGAAATATAGTTTCCTAATGGGTTAAGATCCCTTTAAATAATACATAATATTGACTTTGGCCAACAATCTGTATAAAATTTAACTTGGTAGATCTATAAGATCAATTGGATCCCATCTAATTCCTAGATCCGGTAGGTGGACATCCAAGTCCGAAATATATATCCAATATATTTCCTAACATGTTTCTTCTGAATCAACTAAGCCTTGGATTTGGCTCAACAAGCTTAATGATTCCAGTTAAACGCGACCCATTGACAGTGGGAAAGCTTCGTAATCCACTTACCGGTGCAATCACACGCGTATAACGCAAGCGCACGTATCGTTCAATTAGAATAAAATTATCGATCCCACGAGGATTTAATTCCTACTGTTGTTATTAATTGTTGAATCTATTTATTTACAGGTATCTAATTATAGAGAGAATATAATGATTGCTTGATTTGTTGGTTGAATGTGGATTTACTAAATAAATAAATAAATAAAAATATAAAAGAAAATACTAAGGAAAATAACAAAAGACACAAAATACCTAGGGTCGTGACTCCACACAATATTATTCTAAAGATTAATTGATTCTCTTATATATGTGTAATAAATTAATTTGCTAACCTGGAACACGAAGTTATGCAAAAGCCTCTGTCGATGGTCAGACGCAAATACCCAGTGTAACCCAATTAATCATATGTCTATGTTAACCGAATTATCTGATTCAATAAGTTCAAGTTCCAATTATGACTACCCACGCCCGACAAGTATATTCTTATCCTGTAAGGAAATCTATTAAAGGGTTATCTATACTCGAGGAAGATCGTGAGGTATTGAATCTAAGGCTAAAACCTAAAATCTCTTTTCCAAGTTCATTTTAAGTTTACCACATTGATAAGTGCATGAAAATGCACTTTGAAACGTCACTTATTCGGGTTTATTGTTAAGTATTTAGCAATATATCTTATATTTTATTATATAATTTTTATTTTTATTAAATTAGAAAGTATTTATTATTTAAGTTAATTTAGTAATTTCTCTAATTATTATTGCAGGAATTAAAAAGAGAAGTCCGCTCATAAGAGAAATACACAAACAATGAGGGCCAACTCACGTCGCTGCTTTGCATGTATTAACAAGCTGCTGCGCATATATGTTAACGTGAGGGGCTGTTGACAAAAAAAGCATGCATTTGGGCAGTTTCAAAGGCGCAGACAAAATAAACAATTAAAGAAAGCAAGGCAGGTCAGCGTAACAAAAAGAGAAAGCCAGCTTTGGACGTGGAATTTAGGGTTTCAAGCGGCTGTGTATTATAAAAGGCCGAGAGATTGCGTGGAAAAAGGCAGCAGGTCGAGAGGCTGCCTGAAGAAAATACAAAAGACACAGAGCTCCAGGCTGCGTGAAGCAGCAGCTGCGCAAGAAAACCAGAACAGCCGAGACTTGAAGAAGCAGTGCGCAGGCTGCCGAGAGCTGAACAAAGAAGAAATATGAGCGCGAGGCCGGGATACGGAGCAGTGATAATTCAGAACAACATGTCTCTCCAATCCCAGGCTAGATTTATTTCTTTTATGGGGAACTAATCCCCTAGGCAAAGTTAGGGATGAACTCTTGTATTGGATTTTTATTATTTATGTTTTTGATTCCTACGAACCTTTTAATCGTTTAATAAAATTGATGTTTATTATTTTCTATCATCCTTCGATTTATTAATCCAGAAATTATGTTTTGTTAAATCCCATATAGATCCAGTCATGCTTCTTCTATGTGTGGTTTGCGAATTTAATTGTGACTGGTAAAGTTGTTTTGCGTGTTGGTCTTCTGCTGCAGTATTGCTTAAGGGTATATTGTCGACGTTAGATAACTCGTAACGATGACTTTTGTGTGCTGTTAACATAGAGAAAATAATTATTAATTACCTTAGAATTTAATATGCGTAAAATTGAATATCTTCCGGTTGTTGGTTTGGGATGTGAAACCCTCAACTGAGTAATAATAGGAATTAATAACCAAATATTAGAATTTGATGCAAGAGGGATTCCCGACGCTTTGCTGCTTTTCTCTGCCATTATCGTTTATTACCTTTTCATTATTTTATTTATCTTTATTTTAATTACCAATTTTATCGTTTTATTTATTAAGTTACCGTTAACGTTTTTGCTTAAGTGAATTAGTTATGTTGTGACAATCTCTCTGAAGAATCGACACCCCAACTATACTGCGATAACCGCAAGTTATTTTTGGGCGTAATCAAAATTTGGCGCCGTTGCCGGGGAGACGGTTTACAAGCAAAATGACCAGGTTTGCTTAGTAACAACGAAGCGGTAACTTCGTTCCATGTTTCCTCCTAATGCACCACACATAGACTTTAGGCCTGGAATGATACAGTATCTTCCAACTTTTCACGGTTTAGAGAGCGAGAATCCTTACGTGCACATTAGAGAGTTTGAAGAGGTAGTAGCAACCTTCCATGATCGGTTTGGAACCACTAACACAATTAGACTTAAGTTCTTCCCTTTTACCCTTAAGGATAGAGCTAAGAGCTGGTTTTATTCTTTAAGACCGCGATCAATAGGATCATGGGGCGAAATGACTCAGGCATTCTTTAATAAATATTTCCCACACCATAAGACGAATGCCTTGAAAAGACAAATTTCCACCTTCTCCCAGAGAGACAGTGAGACCCTTTACCAAACGTGGGAGCGGTATAAGGAGTTGTTAGCTAGTTATCCCCACCATGGTTATGAGAGTTGGCGTTTAGTAAGCTATTTCTATGATGGACTGACCCCTAGGGAGAGCCAATTCGTTGAGACAATGTGCAATTGTGAGTTTATCCAAAAGGACCCTGATGAGGCACTCGAGTATTTAGATGACCTAGCTAAGAAATCTCATACTTGGACTGGACCCAATGTCGTAGATAACACCGATATGACACACACTTCTTCTAGCAGAAGCCTACAACACTTTAGGGAAGAGGATAACCTTAAGACACAAGTTGAGCTGTTAATTAGACAAATAGGAGCCTTAATAGCCAAAGACAACAAGACAAAGCATTCAGTAGCCCAGCTAGAATCCCGAGAGTGTCCGGTATATGGTGAGATGAGAGGGACATATGATGAACAATGCCATGTATTATGGATGTATCAGAAACCTCACACATCATACCGAGACACCTATAATCCTAGTTGGAGGAACCATCCCAATGTTAGTTGGCGGCATGAGTCTTATCAGCCTACCCAGACACCACAACCTAGGAGTTACAGTACCCCACAGTATTACACACCTATCATTCCTAGAAAATCTTTAGAGGATACTTGGCATGTATTTGTAGAGACCCAGAGCAAAACTAATCAAATGATTGAGTCGTTGATAACTCAAGTAGCTGAAGACCAAAAGGAAATTATGAGTCAAATCTCTAAATTGACTAATGACCTGAGTGTACAAGAACAATGAAAATTATCATCTCAGGCTCAACCAAATCCATAAGGGCAACCCATAGCACAGGCAGATCATAATGTATCCAGTATAAGAGGTGTTGATGTCGTAATCACTAGGAGCGGTAAAGAGATAGGAGTGTAGAATACCTCCAACATTATAGAGGACCCCAAAGATACTGGTATAGGTACCCCTCAGGAAGAACTAGTGCCACATTTCTAACCAAGATTACCTTTCCCACAAGCACTCAGGCCCACAGTGAGAGTTCCAGATCCAAATGTTGAAAACCAATCACAGGGTGAGGATGAGTGTCATTACTCATACATGCTAGAAATAGCCCTGCCAAAGAAAGCTTCTATACAACCTGAATTAAATCATCCAGAGCTAAAACTGGTCCCAAGGAATGAAAAAAGGAGGAAAATGAGAGTTAATGCTCAATTGAAGATGATACATGTGAGGTTAAAAAGGAGATTGAGCAAATTTTTCCTTATGAGGAGTCCAAGATTTCAACAATCTCCGGACCCAGGAGGATTCATGGATAAACTGCCACAGCTAGACAAGCATTCTCTTTCATGCCTTCATCAGTACGCTAGGTGGAAACCACCATGACAACTTAAGTGGTTTCGTCTGGCTGAAGACGTTAAACTTAGCGCTAGCAGGGAGGCAACCCTTGCATCTGCATTTACTTATTTCATTTTATTTCATTTTCTTTATTTTATTTACTTTAGTTTTATTTTATTGTGTGCTAATTGCATGTTTATTTTTTCTGTTTGCATAAGTGTTTTTGTAGGTTTTAGCACAACCTACACAGCCACACGGCCAAAATCTCACCAGCAGGAACCTGATCAACTCCGCGCCTGGTAGTGTTGTTCCTTAATCATTTCTCTTTATATTTATCTTACATTGAGGACAATGCAAGTTTTAAGTGTGGGGTGTATGCATGCGCATGAAAACCTGTCATATATTAAATTTCATATATTCTTTTAAAAAAAAAATGTTTTGTTCTTTTTTTTTAGTAATTGTTAGTTAAAACATAAGTCCTATGATGATATTGTTTGTCTTAGGATGAAATCTCAGAAATGATAAGTCTTTTAATATACTTTTATCTAATGCTTTGAGTAGTTTATCTATGTTAGACTCGTAAGCACTTAATAATGGGTTTTTAGCAGTGGAAGCCTGAGTAGTTGGCAATATGACTAGTTGAAGAAATTGCATGTCGATGAATGAATGTTTGCTTAAATGTCTATCCTGATTTGCTTGTGTTATGATGTATGGTATGATTAAAAATAAAAGAAAAAGTCTCTGAAGATGAAAATAAACCACCGATAACCGATAAGCGTGAAGCTACCCATGGGCGAGTATTAGGACCACTGATGAGTGATATTTATATCACTATTTCCCACTCATTTAACCAAATATTTTGTATAGTTTCTTGAGTTTTGTGAATATTTTGATGTGTTTTGTGTTATTTTGTAGATAAATAAAGTTTCAGGACATTCTGGAGGAGATTTGGGCGAAAACAGTGAAAATTGGACAAAAAGGGCATTTTAGTAAATTCCCGCATCGCGACGCCAAGACCTTCCGCGTCGCGAAGCCTAACATGCACCGAACAGTGCTAACGTGCGCTGGGTCCACAAATCAGAATCTGAGAAAAGTTTGACTTTGCTAAAATGCGTCGTGCCACGTGTCACCATCACAGCCGATCTACTAACATGCGTCGTGCCACGTGTCAGCATCCTACAGTGCCGACAGTCATCATCGCCACGTGTGCCACGTGGCATCCTACGTGTCTCCATGTCATCAGCGACATCAGCAAGTCAACAAGTCAACATTGCCACGTGTCGTGCCACATCATCATCAGCCAATCAGGAAGTGCCACGTGTCGCAATCCTACGGTGCCGACAGTCTCTTTCCCACGTGTCGCCACGTCACTGCCACATCACCGCCACATCAGCGCCATGTCAGCATCAATCATTGAGTATCTAATCCTTATCTGACACGTGGCGGATAAGAATCTCATCGACCAATCAGAAGCCGCCACATGTCACAATAATTGAAGCCCAACCACTCTGCCACGTGTCACCTTATCAGCTTATCCAGAATCTTCAAACAGACGAACCAGAGAGTGCCACGTCGACAAAAGCTGGAGTAGCGACGCCAGAGGCCCTGGCGTCGTGACGCTGGAAGCCTACCGAGGCCTATAAATTGAGCTCGAGATTTTAGTTTTAGAGGCACCACTCTCTCTCTTATATTCTATCTAAAGAGAGAGTTTCTCTCTCTACTTTCTTTTAATTTTTAGTTTTTTAGTTTTTTTAGTTTTGTAATTAATTTTAATTACGTTTTGTAATAATAATAATTTAATTTTTACTTTTTTACTTTTTACAGTTTTTACTATTTACCATGAGGAGGTAACTTCCCCAACTAGGGTGAAAGGTAATTCTTTTACTGTTACTATTTAGATTAATCTCCCTTAAAAATAATATATTCACTATTTAAAATATTGACTTAAAAAGGATACCGCCAGATTGGTCGGTTGGTAATTCATTTTAATCTAGTTTAAACCTGACTAATAAAGGATACCGCCAGATTGGTCGGTTGGTAATTTAATTTTGGTTCCGCCTTTATGGCTGGTTGGACTTAATTTGACTTAATCAGGTTACCGCCTATATAGCTGGTTGGAAAAAGAATCACAAGTTTATATATTATTTTATGGGAGATATCTAAATTAGTAGTAGTAAAAGTAATTCCTTTTACCTTAGTATTTTATTTTATTGTAATTTACTTTTCAGTATTTACTTTACCGCATTTTTACTTTATGTCTTTTATTTTCAAGTTTTTACTATCCCTAGTTATGTGTTGTAACTAAATTAGTTATCTGGGGTTGTGATGAAATCCAATATCACCGGTTTATAAGGGGTTAAATTATAGTTTGGGTAATATAAAGGTTTATTTATTGAGTCTTAATCTTAATGCTTTTTATTAACTGGCCATTAATAAAATTGAACTGGTAAATCTAAAATGAACTAGACATAGGGATTTTAGGTTTCAGCCTTAGACTCAATAGCCCATGATCTTCCTTGAGGATAGATAACCCTTTAATAGATTTCCTTACAGGATAGGAATACACCTGTCGGGCGGGGGTAGCCATAATTGAAACTTATACTTAATTAATCCAGATTATTTGGTTGACATAGACATATGGTTCAATTGGGTTAAACTGAGTATTTGTGTCTGACCATCGACAGAGGCTTACACATAATTTAGTGTTCCAGGTTAATAAATCAATATATTACCTAACTTTAAGATAACCACTTCATCTTTAAAATGATATTGGAAGAAATCACAACCCTAGATAGTTTTTAATATTGAATTTTCTTAAAACCTATTTTCGACAATTTTAATTACTTGCTTTTAAATTTAGAATCGTCACCATTTCAAATCAATCAATCAACCTGTTAGATACTAGTAATCATTTGACCTCATAAAATTAATAGATTAGATATTAAGTCCTCGTGGGATCGATATTTTTATACTACTTGAACGATACGTGCACTTACGTTATACGTGTGTGTTTATGCCGGTTAAGTCTTTGGCGCCGTTGCTGAGGACTTATTTATCTTTTACAATTAGTTTAGGGGTTAGATACGTTACTCGTATCTAATTTCTTTTTACTTATTGTCGTTGTTTTCTTGTGTTTCAGGTTCTCAGAAACTTCATGAGACAAACTAGAAGCTTTGACCTCCGACCGCTTGACCCTGAAATTGAAAGAACCATCAGACAGTTGAGAAGGGAAAGGCGAGAAGGCCAAGAAGCTTTAGTCAACATGGAACCTGAACCTTTGGAGGTTGCACCACCAATTCCCATTCGAGACAGAACCATTCCAGTGGTTGACAGACTCATTTCCTGTATTGTACTTCCTCCCTTACCAGCAAATGCGTGTGACATCAAAACATGCATTCAGATGATTCAACAGTCAGTTCAATTCGGGGGGAATGCAACTGAAGATCCTAATGCCCACATCAGTAACTTCCTGGAAGTTTGCGGAACTTTTAACTACAACAGAGCTTCAGAAGAAGCAATGAGATTGCATACTCCTTAAAGGACAGAGCTAAAGCTTGGCTACATTCACTACCAGCAGGTTCTATCACAACTTGGAACACTTTAGCCACCAAATTTCTTGCAAAATACTTTCCACCAGCCAGAACTGGAAAGCTGAGGAATGACATCACATCCTTTGTACAACAAGATTCAGAATCCCTCTGCGAAGCTTGGGAAAGGTACAAAGATTTACTCCGGAAATGTCATCACCATGAGATTCCAAAATGGCTTCAAGTCCAAACATTCTATAATGGGCTTTCTGGAATAATGAGAACCACAATCGATGATGTTGCTGGAGGAGCCTTGATGGCAAAAGGAGAAGATCAAGCTTGAGACCTAATCGAAGAAATGGCCAACAACAATTCATTGTGGCCAACAGAAAGGAGCATGATCCAAAGAATTGCAGGAATTTATGAAAGTGGAGCTAATACAGCAGTCAACGCCAAGCTAGATCAGATATGCAAATTTATGGAGACTCTTACCACTGGATCCACAAGTTCACCATATGGAGGAGCACCAGAGTCGAACCAACTTGAAGAAACGGTGAATTATGTCAGCAATTTCAACAGACAAGGGAACAATCCATATTCCAACACCTACAACCCAGGGTGGAGGAATCATCCTAATTTATCATGGAGCAACAATTCAGGCCAACAGCAGAACTATTAACCACCTGAATTCCAGCAACAGAACAAAAGCCAGGAGCAAGCAAATGAACCAGGAATAATAGAAGTGTTGACCCACTTGAAAAAGTAAGAAGCAAAACACGACTCTCAAGCAGCAAGATATGATGCTATGTTTCAATCCCAAACAGCATTAATTCAAAGTCAATCTGCTTCTATTAAAGCACTGGAGAATCAAATGGGACAACTGGCAAATGCTCAGAGTTACAGACCGCCAGGTACCCTTCCTAGCAACACAGAGCCAAATCCAAGAAACATGGGGAATGAGCAATGTCATGCCATCATGTTAAAAAGCGGTACTGAAATCAACAAAGATGTTGGAACCAAAACAGCTGCTGAGGAAGTTCCAAAAGAAACAAAGCAACAGATGGAGGAAAAAGAAGCAAAGGAAAAAGAACAGATCACTTCACCTCCACTTTTTCCTCAATGTCTTCAGAAGAACAAATTGGACAAGCAATTTTCTCGGTTCCTGGAGATCTTCAAAAAGCTACATATCAACATTCCATTTGCAGAAGCGTTGGAACAAATGCCCACCTATGCCAAATTCATGAAAGATATTCTTTCACGAAAACGGAGATTGGGAGATTACGAGACAGTAGCATTAACAGAAGAACGCAGTGCCATCATTCAGAGGAAACTTCCCCCGAAGTTGAAAGATCCTGGCAGTTTCACTGTTCCTTGCGTCATAGGAGAACATAACTTTGGTAAGGCTTTGTGTGATTTAGGTGCGAGTGTTAACTTGATGCCTTTTTCTATTTTCAGGAAATTACAGATTGGAGAAACAATGCCAACTTCAGTCTCACTACAACTTGCTGATAGAACGCTCGTATTTCCGAGAGGTGTAGTTGAGGATGTGCTGGTCAAGGTTGACAAATTCATTTTCCCAGCAGATTTTATTGTCCTTGATATGGAGGAAGACGCAGACGTGCCAATCATCCTCGGGAGACCATTTTTGGCTACAGGTCGAACCATTATTGATGTACAAAAAGGAGAACTAACCATGAGGGTACATGACCAAGAAGTAACATTCAATGTTTTCAAGGCCATGAATTTTCCAGATGATGAAAAGAAGGAGGAATGTTTCAAACTCGATGTGATACACAGTATCATTCAGAATTCTGATGAAAGACAAAGTTCTACTGACAAACTTAAAACATGTCAATTGCTTGTAAAGCCTAAAGATAAAGCATCTTTTGTACTGAAGGAGCCAATTCTTGCACTACAAGCAACAGAAGAGAAAAAGTTCCACCAGTTCAACGAATTGGAGGAATTTCATAATCAGCCTTTTGATGATGCCAAATTGTACAAAGAAAAGGGCAAGAAAAGACATGATGAGAAGTTAGTGCGCATACAACTGGAACCAGGGTAGAAGGTACTATTAAACAAATCAAGGGTGAAATTCTTCCCATGGAAGCCAAAATCACGGTGGTCAGGTCCATTTGTGATCACCAAAGTTTTACCAAATAGAGCTTGAGATACATGATCCTGACGCTAACAAAACTTTCAAGGTTAAAAACAAGCGTGTCAAGCACTACTTGGGAGAATCATTTGGGCGACAAAAAGAAAGTGTTACACTTTCAGATCCAGCTTAACGTTCGAGAAGTCAAGTCTGGCTGACGACTTTAAACTTAGCGCTAGCAGGGAGGCAACCCATGCAATTTGTGTATATATTGTGATTTGGTGTGTTTTATTTTTGTGTGTTTAATTTTTGCAGGTTTAGTCATTTCAAGATGGAAGATGCTCTCGCAAATCTTCACAATCAACTAATATGAACCACGAGTTGACCCTATCATTTCAAAGATAAATTGGTCCAAGGACGATCGTGGTAAGAGGCGTCGGATTAATCTGGATCTTAACCTTTAATTTCCTGTAGATTTCAGCTAACCAGGTACGACCTTCTTAACTCTCTTTTTACTGTTTAAGACATTGGGGACAATGTCTCATTTAGGTTTGGGGGAGGGAATTAGTTGATCAGTACCTTATTTTTAGTTTGTGTGTTATTTTTATTTTTAGTCCAAATTTTTTCGAAAAATACAAAAAATTTGAAAAATTTTCAAAAATTACAAAAATATTTTGCGTTTTTGTGTTGACTAAAAGGGTGAAATTGGTAAGAGATAGCTGAGTAAGGAGTTTCCACTCCTGAGACGTATCTCAAACCTATTTCGAAACAAGTTAATTTTTTTGTTTTTTCATTTTGAATTATTTAATTTGTGAATTCTCCATAAAACGGACTAAAATGGATCTTCATATGCTCAGTTGACAGGTATTATCAACATATATAGTAACATACGGACATGAGCTAAAATTGAAAAGTTTGTAATATTCAGTGCTCTAGTTTAATTGGAGGAAACATCTCAAAAAGCAATGGAGTAAAAAAAAAAAAAAAAAAAAAACTTCTGAGATCCGAGTTATTAAGTCTGTAAGGTTTGTTTAACACCTAGTGCCCTAAAACCAACTGGTTTGGGAGTCACTGGCCCAAAGCTCGTTACATGGATCGAAGATGCTGCAAAAATATATATATCTGAAGTCTGAGTAATTAAGTCTGTAGGGGTGTCTTAACACCTGGTGCCCTAAAGCCAACTGGTTTGGGAGTCACCGACCCAACACTCGCTACATAGACGGAAGGTATTGTATATAAATAAAAAATAGAAAAAAAAATCAAAGAAAAAAATCTGAAAAATCTGAAAAATTATTCCATTGCTCCAAAAAGGTGTGAATTCTGATAAAACTTTAGGACAAAAATATTAATCTCTTATCAACTGCACTTATGACTGTTGTGGGCAAAAATGAGTTGTTTAATATTATGTTGGCTGTGTATATGGAGAATGGTAAATATAATCGGAGAATTTACTTATTCGGTAATTTAGAATGAAACAAAACAACTAGTAACTTGGAGTAGAAGTTTCACCTGATTAGTCACTAACATCTTTATTCTCTTTTCGCTTGTCTTTTTGCTTTTGTGTGCATTAGTTTTATTACCTGTTTACTTTTGTAAAATGTTTGTGGGTATCATTGATGTAAACCCTAACGAGACTACAACTCGTCCACTAGGGACACCTAGGAGTTTAAAGGCTTGTTGCATACGCTAAATGCAACCGTGATCCCTACGAAAGTGGCTTAGTTACTTTTATTTATGTTATTTTACTCTATGTTTTGCTCGAGGACTAGCAAAATGTTAGGTTTGGGGGTGTGATGAGTTGTATTTATATCACTATTTCCCACTCAATTAACCAATATTTTGTATAGTTTCTTAGTTTTGTGAATATTTTGATGTGTTTTGTGTTATTTTGTAGATAAATAAAGTTTCAGGACATTGGAGGTGATTTGGGCCAAAACAGTGAATTGGACAAAAAGGGCATTTTAGTAAATTCCCGCGTCGCGACGCCTAACATGCGCGCCGAACAGTGCTAACGTGCGCCAGGTCCACAAATCAGAATCTGAGAAAAGTTTGACTTTGCTAAAATGCGTCGTGCCACGTGTCACCATCACAGCTGATCTGCTAACATGCACCGTGCCACGTGTCAGCATCCTACGGTGCCGACAGTCATCATCGCCACGTGTGCCACGTGGCATCCTACGTGTCTCCATGCCATCAGCCACGTCAGCAAGTCAACAAGTCAACATTGCCACGTGTCGTGCCACATCATCATCAGCCAATCAGGAAGTGCCACGTGTCGCAATCCTACGGTGCCGACAGTCTCTTTCCCACGTGTCGCCACGTCACTGCCACATCACCGCCACATCAGCGCCACATCAGCATCAATCATTGAGTATCTAATCCTTATCTGACACGTGGCGGATAAGAATCTCATCGACCAATCAGAAGCCGCCACGTGTCACAATAATTGAAGCCCAACCATTCTGCCACGTGTCACCTTATCAGCTTATCCAGAATCTTCAAACTGACGAACAAGAGCGTGCCATGTCGACAAAAGCTGGCGTAGCGACGCTAGAGGCCCTGGCGTCGCGACACTGGAAGCCTACCGAGGCCTATAAATTGAGCTCGAGATTTCAGTTTTAGAGGCACGACTCTCTCTCTTATATTCTATCTAAAGAGAGAGTTTCTCTCTCTACTTTCTTTTAATTTTTAGTTTTTTAGTTTTTTTAGTTTTGTAATTAATTTTAATTACGTTTTGTAATAATAGTAATTTAATTTTTACTTTTTTACTTTTTACAGTTTTTACTATTTACCATGAGGAGGTAACTTCCCCAGCTAGGGTGAAAGGTAATTCTTTTACTGTTACTATTTAGATTAATCTCCCTTAAAAATAATATATTCACTATTTAAAATATTGACTTAAAAAGGATACCGCCAGATTGGTCGGTTGGTAATTCATTTTAATCTGGTTTAAACCTGACTAATAAAGGATACCGCCAGATTGGTCGGTTGGTAATTTAATTTTGGTTCCGCCTTTATGGCTGGTTGGACTTAATTTGACTTAATCAGGTTACCGCCTATATGGCTGGTTGGAAAAAGAATCACAAGTTTATATATTATTTTATGGGAGATATCTAAATTAGTAGTAGTAAAAGTAATTCCTTTTACCTTAGCATTTTATTTTATTGTAATTTACTTTTCAGTATTTACTTTACCGCATTTTTACTTTATGTCTTTTATTTTCAAGTTTTTACTAGCCCTAGTTATGTGTTGTAACTAAATTAGTTATCTGGGGTTGTGATGAAATCCAATATCACCGGTTTATAAGGGGTTAAATTATAGTTTGGGTAATATAAAGGTTTATTTATTGAGTCTTAATCTTAATGTTTTTTATTAACTGGCCATTAATAAAATTGAACTGGTAAATCTAAAATGAACTAGACATAGGGATTTTAGGTTTCAGCCTTAGACTCAATAGCCCACGATCTTCCTTGAGGATAGATAACCCTTAATAGATTTCCTTACATGATAGGAATATACCTGTCGGGCGGGGGTAGCCATAATTGAAACTTAACTTAATGAATCCAGATAATTTGGTTGACATAGACATATGGTTCAATTGGGTTAAACTGGGTATTTGTGTCTGACCATCGACAGAGGCTTACACATAATTTAGTGTTCCAGGTTAATAAATCAATATATTACCCAACTTTAAGATAACCACTTCATCTTTAAAATGATATTGGAAGAAATCACAACCCTAGATAGTTTTTAATATTGAATTTTCTTAAAACCTATTTTCGACAATTTTATTTATTGCTTTTAAATTAGAATCGTCATCATTTCAAATCAATCAATCAACCTGTTAGATACTAGTAATCATTTGACCTCATAAAATTAATAGATTAGATATTAAGTCCTCGTGGGATCGATATTTTTATACTACTTGAACGATACGTGCGCTTGCATTATACGCATGTGTTTACGCCGGTCAACCACCATGAGGAGAAATGCTACCTTAAAGGGTAGGTGTGTTGAGAAAAGAAAAAAATAAATAAAAAAGAAAAAAAAAAGACAAGAAAAGAAAAGAAAAGAATTGAAAAAAGAGAAATCATACCTTATTGATCACAGAAAAGCAACTACTGAGCTTAATTGAGAAATCTAGGTTGGTTTGACCCATCGATCCCAATTTTTAAACGAAATCATTAAGTTCGCTTACCTGGGAATAAAGCTGTGAATGAACCTTAGCACACACACACTGTGAGTCTGGCTTAGATGATTTATTCAAAGTCTTGGATTTGAGTTACATTGAGTACTTTGAAAGTTCTCTGATTTCATTACTAAGCATTCTTTGAGGACAAAATTATGTAAAACTATTGGGACTATTTAATTTTTATTTTTGCATGATTGTGTGTTTTGAATGACGTTTGTGGGTGTCGTCGATGTAAGCCCTCACGAGACTATAACTCATCCACTAGGGACACCTAGGGGTTTGAAGGCTTGTTGCATACGCTAAATGGAATCGTGATCTCTAAGAAAGTGGCTTAGATAATTTTATTTATTTATTTAGCTTTTATTTTTGCGCTTGAATCGTTAGGGACTAGCAATAAACTGGTTGGGGGTTGTGATAAGTGCATGAAAATGCACTTTGAAACGTCACTTATTCGGGTTTATTGTTAAGTATTTAACAATATATCTTATATTTTATTATATAATTTTTATTTTTATTAAATTAGAAAGTATTTATTATTTAAGTTAATTAATTTAGTAATTTCTCTAATTATTATTGCAGGAATTAAAACGAGAAGTCCGCTCATAAGAGAAATACACAAACAATGAGGGCCAACTCACGTGGCTGCTTTGCATGTATTAACAAGCTGCTGCGCATATATGTTAACGTGAGGGGCTGTTGACAAAAAAAGCATGCATTAGGGCAGTTTCAAAGGCGCAGACAAAATAAACAATTAAAGAAAGCAAGGCAGGTCAGCGTAACAAAAAGAGAAAGCCAGCTTTGGACGTGGAATTTAGGGTTTCAAGCGGCTGTGTATTATAAAAGGCCGAGAGATTGCGTGGAAAAAGGCAGCAGGCCGAGAGGCTGCCTGAAGAAAATACAAAAGACACAGAGCTCCAGGCTGCGTGAAGCAGCAGCTGCGCAAGAAAACCAGAACAGCCGAGACTTGAAGAAGCAGTGCGCAGGCTGCCGAGAGCTGAACAAAGAAGAAATATGAGCGCGAGGCCGGGATACGGAGCAGTGATAATTCAGAACAACATGTCTCTCCAATCCCAGGCTAGATTTATTTCTTTTATGGGGAACTAATCTCCTAGGCAAAGTTAGGGATGAACTCTTGTGTTGGATTTTTATTATTTATGTTTTTGATTCCTACGAACCTTTTAATCGTTTAATAAAATTGATGTTTATTATTTTCTATCATCCTTCGATTTATTAATCCAGAAATTATGTTTTGTTAAATCCCATATAGATCCAGTCATGCTTCTTCTATGTGTGGTTTGCGAATTTAATTGTGACTGGTAAAGTTGTTTTGCGTGTTAGTCTTCTGCTGCAGTATTGCCTGAGGGTATATTATCGACGTTAGATAACTCGTAACGATGACTTTTGTGTGCTGTTAACATAGAGAAAATAATCATTAATTACCTTAGAATTTAATATGCGTAAAATTGAATATCTTCCGGTTGTTGGTTTGAGATGTGAAACCCTCAACTGAGTAATAATAGGAATTAATAACCAAATATTAGAATTTGATGCAAAAGGGATTCCTGACGCTTTGCTGCTTTTCTCTGCCATTATCGTTTATTACCTTTTCATTATTTTATTTATCTTTATTTTAATTACCAATTTTATCGTTTTATTTATTAAGTTAACGTTAACGTTTTTGCTTAAGTGAATTAGTTCTGTTGTGACCATCTCTCTGAGGAATCGACACCTTAGCTATACTGCGATAACCGCAAGTTATTTTTGGGCGTAATCACACATCAATCTTATTGGTGATCAGGCAACAAGAAGCATTAAGCTTAAAACTCAATAAACAAACTAAAGAATTACCCATAATATAATTAAATCAATTATTAAACTTATTAATATTGTGTTTCATCACTTCCCTAGAATAAAAATAAAATGCTCGGGGTTAGGGGATCTACCTTTAGAAATCTCAAATTATTATAATATGAAAATTGCCAGTATTACCCAATTAAGTTGAACCAGCCATAAAGGCGGTGTTATTATCTATCCATAAACCAGCCATATAGGTGGTAATCACCTGTCACCTAAAGACCGTCCTATAAGCGGTGTCACATTATGTTACATAATTAAAACAAGCCATTAAGGCGGTATCAACTTCTAATCCATATTAAATCATAATTTCCATATTATAATTAAAGTGAGATTAATCTACTTTTACTATTTCTAATTTAGAAATCTCCCCTATTATAATATATAAATCTGCGTGATAATTACCAACCAGCCATATAGGCGGTATTCTGATTAAGTCAAATTTATAATTAATTATCAACCGACCAATATGGCGGTATCCAATTTAGTCAGGTTAAAACCAATTTATAAATAATTAACAACCGGCCAATATAGCGGTATCCTCATTAATTCAGGTTTTAATTAGTTTATATATTATAATTAAGGGAGATTAATCTAAATTATAAAAGTAAAAAGTTTCAACCTTCCCCAGCAGTAAATTAATTACTGAACATAAAAGAAAAGAAAATAAATAAAATAAAATTTATTACAGAAAGTAAAAGTGCATAATTAAAAGTACTAAAAGTAAAAATGCTTAATTTAAATTAAAAAAACTTAAACACACAAGATGCAATCCTTAAATTCCTTACAAAACCCAAGGAAGGCATGATTTGAATTCTGAAATCGAGCTGAATTTATAGGCGTCAGTAAGCCTTCAGCGTCACGACGCGCAACCCTTGCGCGTCGCGACGTGTCGTGATTTGCGGCGTGGCTTGCGGAGGTGGCGACACGTGGCAGGTGGAAAAGGTGATAAGGTGACACGTGGCAGAGGGCGTCAGCAACTCAATGATTATGCTCACATGGTGATGACGTGGCGATGTGGATTGTCGGCACCATATGATGATGACACGTGGCGCAAGATGATTGGTTGATGATGATGTGGACGACACGCGGCACAATGACTCGGTCTGCTGCTGACGTGGCGATGACGTGGTGGACACGTGGATGACACGTAGGCGACACGTGGCGATGGCGATTGTCGGCAGCATGTGATGGTGACACGTGGCACAACGTACGTTAGCGGATCTGCTCTGATGTTGACATGTGGCAGGCGCACGTTAGCATATGGCGCATGTTAGCAGACTTCTCAGATTTTGACATGTGGCACGGCGCATTTTAGTATAAACCGGCACAAGTTAGCACAGGCCGGCGCACGTTAGGCGTCACGGTGTGGGCAGCGAGTCGCTACGCGCCAAATGACGATTTTGCCATTTGCTGTCCATTTTCACTATTTTGGCCTCGAATCACCTCCAGAGAGTCCTGAAACTTTATTTATCTACAAAATAACACAAAACACATCAAAATATTCACAAAACTCAAGAAACTATACAAAATAGTAGGTCAAATAAGTGGGATATAGTGATACATTTACCACTCATCACACCGTCAAACCTAACATTTTGCTAGTCCTCGAGCAAGACATCGAAATAAAATAACATAAACATCTTTAAAATAAAAATTAAGCTAAGCCACTTTCGTAGGGATCACGGTTGCATTTAGCATATGCAATAAGCCTTTAAACCCCTATGTGTCCCTAGTGGACGAGTTGTAGTCTCGTGAGGGTTTACAGCAACGATACCCACAAATATTTTGATAAAAGTAAAAAGATAGTAAAACTAATGCACACAAAAGCAAAAAGACAAGAGAACAGAGAATAAAGAAGTCAGTGATTAAACAGGTGAAACTTCTAATCTAAGTTAATAATTGTTTTGTTTCTTTCTAAATTACTGAATAAGTAAATTCTCTGATTATTTTTACCATTCTTCATATACAAAACTAACAAAATATTAATCAACTCATTTTTGCCCACAATAGTCACAAGTATAGTTGAAAAGAGACTAATATTTTTGTCCTAAAGATATATCAGAATTCACACCTTTTTAGCAATGTAATATTTTTCTGGTTTTTCTATTTTTTTATTTATATACAATATCTTACATCCATGTAGCGAGTGTTGGGCCAGTGGCTCCCAAACCAGTTGGTTTTAGGGCACTAGGTGTTAAGACACTCATACTGACTTAATTACTCAAACTTCAGATATATATATTTTTTTGCAATATCTTTGATCCATGTAGCGAGTGTTGGGCCAGTGGCTCCCAAACCAGTTGGTTTTAGGGCACTAGGTGTTAAAACACCCCAACAGACTTAATAACTTGGATCTCAGACATTTTTTTTTATCCCATCGCTTTTTTTAGATGCTTCTTCCGATTCAACTAGAGCACTGAATATTACAAACTTGTCAATTACTTTTCATGTCCGTATGTTACTATGTATGTTGATAATATATGTCAACTGAGCATATGAAGATTCATTTTAATCAGTTTTATGGAGAATTCACAAATTAAATAATTCAAAATAAAATAAACAAAAATAAACTTGTTTCAACATAGGTTGAGATATGTCTCAGTAATGGAAATTCCTTACACAGCTATCTCACACCAATTTCACTCGATTAATCAAATTAAAAACACAAAAATACAGAATATATTTTTTTCATTTCTTTGTAAAATTTTTCATTTTTTTTTTATTTT
This sequence comes from Zanthoxylum bungeanum, assembly GCA_019454045.1. NCBI lineage: Eukaryota > Viridiplantae > Streptophyta > Magnoliopsida > Sapindales > Rutaceae > Zanthoxylum > Zanthoxylum bungeanum. The sequence goes on from SKCR01031184.1 coordinate 22,792, forward strand.
TTCGAAAATTTTGGACTAAAAATAAAAACGATATAAAAATAAGATACTAGTCAACTATTCCCCACCCCCAAACCTAAATGAGACATTGTCCCCATTGTCTTAAAAAGTAGAAGCTGAGTTTAGAAGATAGTATATGGTTAGCTGAAATTCTACATCTAAATGGGAAATTTAAAGGTTAAGATCCAGATTTATTCGACGCTTCTTACCACGATCATCATCGGACCATTTTATCTTTGAAAGGATATAGTCTCCTCTAAAAACTCAAATATCCCCAAAATTCAACCTACAACTAATACTTCAAATTTTTCCACCTCGCTCTTTGCATCCAAGTCTACGAATTTCACCAAAATCCACCGAACTAAAAAGCTATAGTTACTACCAGAAACTCCCAAATTCACAAACACACAAATTCTCAATCCAAATTCTACAGTTCACAGATTCACCCACGGTTTTTAAACAAACCAAAGTCACGAAATCACCACTACGTTCTGTTTCTTTGTTTACTCGGTCCAAATTCACCAACCTCAATTTTTCCACACTTTTCAAAATTTTTCCAAAATAAACAACAATTTCGTATACACACACAGTCTTCTCGATTTTTTCTAAAACGCGAAAGAAAAAAATGAATCAAACCGTGATGAAGTTCAGTAGATCCGAATGATGAAGATGGAGATTTGTTATGTGGAGTCTTCCTTCTGCAAAAACTGAATTTAAAGTATGAAATGGTGGTTTAGGTTTTTGATTTAGAGATGATTTGATTGGGTTTAGTGATATTGGTTGATGGTTTTGTTTTTTGGAAGGCCGAAATTTAGGTGATTTTTTTAGAGGAGATGCCGAGAAGTTGAAAGTGGAGATGAGTAGAATGACCGACGACCGTTGTTTTAAGTGCAGATATCGAACTCATGTCGCGACGTGCAAGTTGTTCTTACGTCGCGACGCTAAGCTTCTAGGGTTAGGGTTTGTGTTTGGGGCTTCAGGTTTTTCGTGTCGCGAAACATGAATTTTTTTTTTTTTGGAAAAATCAAGTCTTTCGACGAATAAATCCATTAGGACTCGTCTCATAAGTTGCCTCATTACTCAGCCATATTTACTGGATTGAATTTTTATCCTCGCGATTTTTTCAAATTTATTCCGAGAAAATCCCGCTTGCACTGGCTTGCCTCACCTTAAAAAATTCCGTCTTTATTTTTCCTGCAAAAATAATACGTAAAATTAAAATTTCTACAACATGTATACACAAAATAAAAATAAAAATAAAATAAAAATTATTGCATGGGTTGCCTAACTGCTAGCGCTAAATTTTTCGTCTTCAGCCAGACGTGACTGAAATCCATCTGTCAATGAGGTTTCAACGTCGTCTTGGATGTCCGATTAAAGACAATCCCTTGTGCGTTGCTTTTGAAGGGTCTCTTCTAATAGTAAAGTGGCAAAAAGAGTTTTGTCTCATTCAGTGCTCGTGCCACCTGATGAGCGGAAAATATATCAATATTTACCGCCCCTTTAACTTAATATTTTGTTTAGTTTCTCAGGTTTGTGAACGTTTTGATGTATTTTGTGTTATTTGCAGATAAATAAAGTTGGAAAGCATTGGAGGCAATTTGGGGAAAAAACGGACAAAAATGCGTCAACAGGGATATTTGGTCTTTAGCGCGTCGCGACGCTGAAGACTTGCGCGTCGCGACGTCTAAAATGTGCCGAACAGTGCTAACGTGCGCCGGGTCCACAAATCAGAATCTGAGAAAAGTTTGACTTTGCTAAAATGCACTGTGCCACGTGTCACCATCACAGTCGATCTTCTAACATGTGCCGTGCCACGTGTCAGCATCCTACGGTGCCGACAGTCATCATCGCCACGTGTTCCACGTGTCATTCCATGTCATCAGCCACGTCAGCAAGTCAACAAGTCAACATTGCCACCTCACCGCCACGTCATCATCAGCCAATCAGGAGGTGACACGTGTCGCAATTCTACGGTGCCGACAGTCTCTTTCCCACGTGTCGCCACGTCGTCGCCACGTCACCGCCATGTCATCGCCACGTCAGCATCAATAATTGAGTATCTAATCCTTATCTGACACGTGGTGGATAAGAATCTCAGCGACCAATCAGAAGCCGCCACGTGTCACAATAATTGAAGCCGTTGCGCCACGTGTCACCTTATCAGCTTATCCAGAATCTTCAAATCGGCGAACCAGAGCGTGCCACGTCGACAAAGCTGGCGTAGCGACGCTGAGGGCCCTGGCGTCGCGACGCTGGAAGCCTACCGAGGCCTATAAATTGAGCTCGAGATTTCAGAATTGAATGCACCACTCTCTCTCTTATAATCTTTCTAAAGAGAGAGTTTCTCTCTCTAGTTCTTTTAATTTTTAGTTTTTTAATTTTTAGTTTTGTAAATAATTTTAATTACGTTTTGTGATAAAAAGTAATTTTTTTACTTTTACTTTTACAGTTTTTATTATTTACCATGAGGAGGTAACTCCCCCAGCTAGGGTGAAAGGTAATTCTTTTACTGTTACTATTTAGATTAATCTCCCTTAAAAATAATATATTCACTATTTAAATATGACTTAAAAAGGATACCGCCAGATTGGTCGGTTGGTAATTCATTTTAATCTGATTTAAACCTGACTAAAAAAGGATACCGCCAGATTGGTTGGTTGGTAATTTAATTTTGGTTCCGCCTTTATGGCTGGTTGGACTTAATTGACTTAATCAGGTTATCGCCTATATGGCTGGTTGGAAAAAGAATCACAAGTTTATATATTATTTTATGGGAGATATCTAAATAGTAGTAGTAAAGTTTAATTCCGTTACCTTACATTTTATTTTATTGTAATTTACTTTTCAGTATTTACTTTACCGCACTTTTACTTTATGTCTTTTATTTTCAAGTTTTTACTAGCCCTAGTTATGTGTGTAACTAAATTAGTTATCTGGGGTTGTGATGAAATCCAATATCACCGTTTTATAAGGGTTAGATTATAGCTTGGGTAATATAAAGGTTTATTTATTGAGTCTTAAACTTAATGCTTTTTCATTAACTGGCCATTAATAAAATTGATCTGGTAAATCTAAAATGAACTAGACATAGGGATTTTAGGTTTCAGCCTTAGACTCAATAGCCCACGATCTTCCTTGAGGATAGATAACCCTTTAATAGATTTCCTTACAGGATAGGAATATACCTGTCGGGCGGGGGTAGCCATAATTGGAACTTAAACTTAATGAATCCAGATAATTTGGTTGACAAAGACATATGGTTCAATTGGGTTAAACTGGGTATTTGTGTCTGACCATCGACAGAGGCTTACACATAATTTAGTGTTCCAGGTTAATAAATCAATATATTACCCAACTTTAAGATAACCACTTCATCTTTAAAATGATATTGGAAGAAATCAAAACCCTAGATAGTTTTTAATATTGAATTTTCTTAAAACCTACTTTCGAACAATTTTATTTACTTGTTTTTAAATTTAGAATCGTCACCATTTCAAATCAATCAAACAACTTGTTAGATACTAGTAATCATTTGACCTCATAAAATTAATAGATTAGATATTAAGTCCTCGTGGGATCGATATTTTTATACTACTTGAACGATACATACGCTTGCGTTATACGTGTGTGTTTACGCTCCGATCAAGTTTTTGGCGCCGTTGCCGGGGAGACTTATTTATCTTTTACTATTAGTTTAGGGGTTAGATACCGTTACTTGTATCTAATTTCTTTTTACTTATTGTCGTTGTTTTCTTGTGTTTCAGGTTCTCAGAAACTACATGAGACGAACCAAGCTTTGAACTCCGACCGCTTGACCCAGAAATTGAAAGAACCATCAGACAGTTGAGAAGGGAAAGCGAGAAGGCCAAGAAGCTTTAGTCAACATGGAACCTGAACCTTTGATCGTTGCACCACCAATTCCCATTCGAGACAGAACCATTCCGGTGGTTGATAGACTCATTTCCTGTATTGTACTTCCTCCCTTACCAGCAAATGCGTGTGACATCAAAACATGCATTCAGATGATTCAGCAGTCAGTTCAATTCGGGGGGAATGCAACTGAAGATCCTAATGCCCACATCAGTAACTTCCTGGAAGTTTGTGGCACTTTTAACTACAACAGAGCATCAGAAGAAGCAATGAGACTGCGAGTTTTTCCATATTCCCTGAAGGACAGAGCTAAAGCTTGGCTACATTCACTACCAGCAGGTTCTATCACAACTTGGAACACTTTAGCCACCAAATTTCTTGCAAAGTACTTTCCACCAGCCATAACCGGAAAACTGAGGAATGACATCACATCCTTTGTACAACAAGATTCAGAATCCCTCTGCGAAGCTGGGAAAGGTACAAAGATTTACTCCGGAAATGTCCTCACCATGAGATTCCAAAATGGCTAGTCCAAACATTCTATAATGGGCTTTCTGGAATAATGAGAACCACAATCGATGCTGCTGCTGGAGGAGCCTTGATGGCAAAAGGAGAAGATCAAGCCTGGGACCTAATCGAAGAAATGGCCAACAACAATTCCTTATGGCCAACAGAAAGGAGCATGATCCAAAGAATTGCAGGAATTTATGAAGTTGGAGCAAACACAGCTGTGAATACCAGGCTGGATCAGATATGCAAATGTCTAGAAACACTTAGCACACAAGTTGTGAACATCGCTGGAACCACAAGTTCACCATATGGAGGAGCACCAGAACCAAACCAACATGAAGAGACGGTGAATTATGTCAACAATTTCAATAGACAGGGGAACAATCCATATTCCAACACCTACAACCCAGGGTGGAGGAATCATCCTAATTTATCATGGAGCAACAATTCAAGCCAACAGCAGAACTATCCACCACCTGAATTCCAGCAACCGAACAAAAGCCAGGAGCAAGCAAATGAACCAGGAATAACAGAAGTGTTGACCCACTTGAAAAAGATAGAAGCAAAACACGACTCTCACGCAGCAAGATATGATGCTATGTTTCAATCCCAAGCAGCATTAATTAAAGTCAATCTGCTTCTATTAAAGCACTGGAGAATCAAATTGGACAACTGGCAAATGCTCAGAGTTACAGACCGCCAGGTACCCTTCCTAGCAACACAGAGCCAAATCCAAGGAACATGGGGAAGGAGCAATGTCATGCCATCATGTTAAAAAGCGGTACTGAAATCAACAAAGATGTTGGAGTCAATTCAACTATTGAGGAAGTTCCAAAAGAAACAAAGCAACAGATGGAGGAAAAAGAAGCAAAGGAAAAAGAACAGATCACTCCACCTCCACCTTTTCCTCAACGTCTTCAGAAGAACAAATTGGACAAGCAATTTTCCCGGTTCCTGGAGATCTTTAAAAAGCTGCATATCAACATTCCATTTACAGAAGCGTTGGAACAAATGCCCACCTATGCCAAGTTCATGAAAGATATTCTTTCACGAAAACGGTGATTGGGAGATTACGAGACAGTAGCATTAACAGAAGAATACAGTGCCATCATTCAGTGGAAACTTCCCCCGAAGTTGAAAGATCCTGACAGTTTCACTGTTCCTTGCGTCATAGGAGAACATAACTTTGGTAAGGCTTTGTGTGATTTAGGTGCTAGTGTTAACTTGTTGCCTTTTTCTATTTTCAGGAAACTGCAGATTGGAGAAACAATGCCAACTTCAGTCTCACTGCAACTTGCTGATAGAACGCTCGTATTTCCAAGAGGCGTAGTTGAGTTGAGGATGTGCTGGTCAAGGTTGACAAATTCATTTTCCCAGCAGATTTTATTGTCCTTGATATGGAGGAAGACGCAGACGTGTCAATCATCCTTGGGAGACCATTCTTGGCTACAGGTCGAACCATTATTGATGTACAAAAAGGAGAACTAACCATGAGGGTACATGACCAAGAAGTAACATTCAATGTTTTCAAGGCCATGAATTTCCCAGATGATGAAAAGAAGGAGGAATGTTTCAGACTTGATGTGATACATAGTACCGTTCAGAACTCTGATGAAAGACAAAGTTCTACTGACAAACTTAAACATGTCAATTGCCTGTAAAGCCTAAAGATAAAGCATCTTTTGTATTAAAGGAGCCAATTCTTGCACTACAAGCAACAGAAGAGAAAAATTTCCCCCCGCTCAACGAATTGGAAGAATTTCACAATCAGCCTTTTGAGGATGCCAAATTGTACAAAGAAAAGGGCAAGAAAAGACATGATGAAAAGTTAGTGTGCATACAACTGGAACCAAGGCAGAAGGTACTGTTAAACAAATCAAGAGTGAAATTCTTCCCATGGAAGCCAAAATCACGGTGGTCAGGTCCATTTGTGATCACCAAAGTTTTACCAAATAGAGCCGTTGAGATACATGATCCTGACGCTAACAAAACTTTCAAGGTTAAAAACAAGCGTGTCAAGCAATACTGGGGAGAATCATTTGAGCGACAAAAAGAAAGTGTTACACTTTCAGATCCAGCTTAACGTTCGAGAAGTCAAGTCTGGTTGACGACTTTAAACTTAGCTCTAGCAGGGAGGCAACCCATGCAATTTGTGTATATATTGTGATTTGGTGTGTTTTATTTTTGTGTGTTAATTTTTGCAGGATTAGTCATTTCAATATGGAAGAAGCTCTCGCAAATCTTCACAAGCAATTTCCTTCTCTCCCTCAAAAATCTCTGATGAAAGTCTACAAAGCTCGCTTGGAACGGATGAGGTTATTGACAATCCATGGTATTCCTAATGATATTCGTTGGGTAATTGAAGCACGAGTCCGATTGGCAGGTGAGTCTTCTGACTCTTTTATTTCACATCTGTCTGGTTTTGGAAGAAGCACCTATGCAAAGAAACGTAGAGCTAAGAAAATAGGTGTTTTTTTCAAATGTGCACGATTTAATTACAACACTTGTTGTCGTTCTTTAGGAATAGTGTCTGATAATCGCGAAGACAAAATTAAATTCATTAGGGATGGCTTGAGTAAGGAGTCTTTAGATGATATATCTTTAACTCTTGAGACGCATCCCAGTGGATATGTTCACATAGCCATTCGCAAATTACATACACAATTCCAAAAAGAAAGACAACAGTTAAGTCTCGGGAATCTGACTCAAAAAGACCATGTTTGCCAATTTATAAGAAATTGGATAGGAAGCTTGTCCCTGACGCATAGACTTCAATCAAGCCGTTACTTTTTCTTGTAAATATTATATCTCTTTGTCTTTTCTTAATAATTATTTGTTTTGTTGTTTTCTTTTATTTTCTCCGACAGAATCCAGATCTTGTTGACTATCACGATCTATTTTACTATTTTGCTACTAATAGTCTTTTGGAAGATAATTGTGCTATTTTTACTCACCCTTTTCAGGTACTATAAATTCAGCAGCCTGTCATTGCACTTTTGAAGGCATCCAGAGTTGAGAAAGAAATACATAAAAAAATGGAAGCCACTTCAAGAGACGAGTTGAAAACATCTGTGTGTTTTGCGGTACTAGTGTTGGTACTAAACCGCAATACATAGAAGCAGCACAGGAATGTGGTCGAGTCTTAGCTGCAAGGAATATGCATTTAATATATGGCGGAGGCAATCTTGGACTTATGGGGATCGTTTCAAAGGCAGTACAGGAATGAGGCAGTCATGTTTTGGGAATCATCCCAAAACCCTTGGCAGAGGCAAATCTTATCGGATCATCAAACGGAGAGGAACTGATCGTGCCAGGTATGTCTGAACGACTGGTAGAAATGATTAACCGTGCTGATGCTTTTATCGCTTTGCCAGGTGGCTTGGGTACATTGGAGGAAATTTTTATAGTTCTATCTTGGGCGAACCTGAACATACACCAGAAACCGCTTGGACTGCTCAACGTTGATGAATTTTATGATTTTCTTTGTGTGTTTCTTGATGATGCTCGGAGAAATGGGTTCGTGTCAAAACCTTTGAAAGAACTCCTCTTTACTGCCAGAACTGCTCCGGATCTAATAGACCAACTCATAGCCTATGAACCACAAGTTGACCCTATCCTTTAAAGATAAATTGGTCCGAGGACGATCGTGGTAAGAGGCGTCGGATTAATCTGGATCTTAACCTTTAATATCCTGTAGATTTCAGCTAACCAGGTACGACCTTCTAACTCTCACTCTTTACTCTTTAAGACATTGGGGACAATGTCTCATTTAGGTTTGGGGGAGGAAATTAGTTGATTAGTACCTTGTTTTTTTTTTTGTGTGTTTTTATTTTTATTCCAAAATTTTTCGAAAAATACAAAAAAATTGAAAAATTTTCAAAAATTACAAAAATATTTTGTGTTTTTTGAGTTTTTGTTTTGACTAAAAATGTGAAATTGGTAAGAGATAGCTGAGTAAGGAGTTTCCACTCCTGATACGTATCTCAAACCATTTATTTCGGAACAAGTTAATTTTTGTTTATTTCATTTTGAATTATTTAATTTGTGAATTCTCCTTAAAAACGACCTAAAATGGATCTTCATATGTTCAGTTAGCAGATATTATCAAATATATAGTAACATACGTACATAAGCTAAAATTGAAAAGTTTGTAATATTCGGTGCTCTAGTTTAATTGGAGGAAACATCTCAAAAAGCAATGGAGTAAAAAAAAAAACGTCTGAGATCCGAGTTATTAAGTCTGTAAGGGTGTTTTAACACCTAGTGCCCTAAAGACAACTGGTTTGGGAGTCACTGGCCCAAAGCTCGTTACATGGTTCGAAGATGCTGCAAATATATATATATCTGAAGTCTGAGTAATTAAGTCCGTAGGGGTGTCTTAACACCTGGTGCCCTAAAGCCAACTAGTTTGGGAGTCACCGACCCAACACTCGCTACATAGATGGAAGATATTGTATATAAATAAAAAATAGTGAAAAATCAAAGAAAAAATCAGAAAAATGAGAAAAATTATCCATTGCTACAAAAAGGTGTGAAATCTGATAGAACTTTAGGACAAAAATATTACTCTCTTATCAAATGCACTTATGACTGATGTGGGCAAAAATAAGTGTTTAATATTTTGTGGCTATGTATATAAAGAATGGTAAAAATAATTGGAGAATTTACTTATTTAGTAATTTAGAATAAAACAAAACACTAGTAACTTGGAGTAGAAGTTTCACATCTGATTAGTCACTAACATCTTTATTCTCTTTTCGCTTGTCTTTTTTCTTTTGTGTGCATTAGTTTTACTACATTTTTACTTTTGTAAAATGTTTGTGGGTATCATTGCTGTAAACCCTCACGAGACTACAACTCGTCCACTAGGGACACCTAGGGGTTTAAAGGCTTGTTGCATATGGTAAATGCAACTGTGATCCCTACGAAAGTGGCTTAGTTTAATTTTAATTGTTTCTTGTATTTTATTTTGTTGTTTTGCTCGAGGACTAGCAAAATGTTAGGTTTGGGGGTGTGATGAGCGGAAAATATATCAATATTTACCGCCCCTTTAACTTAATATTTTCTTTAGTTTCTCGGGTTTGTGAACTTTTTGATGTATTTTGTGTTATTTTACAGATAAATAAAGTTTGGAAAGCATTGGAGGCAATTTGGGGCAAAAACGGACAAAAATATGTCAACAGGGATATTTTGGTCTTTAGCGCGTCGCGACGCTGAAGACTTGCGCATTGCGACGTCTAAAATGTGCCGAACAGTGCTAACGTGCGCCGGGTCCACAAATCAGAATCTGAGAAAAGTTTGACTTTGCTAAAATGCACCGTGCCACGTGTCACCATCTCAGTCGATCTTCTAACATGCGCCATGCCACGTGTCAGCATCTTACGGTGCCGACAGTCATCATCGCCACGTGTTCCACGTGTCATTCCATGTCATCATCCACGTCAGCAAGTCAACATTGCCACCTCACCGCCACGTCATCATCAGCCAATCAGGAGGTGACACGTGTCGCAATTCTACGGTGCCGACAGTCTCTTTCCCACGTGTCGCCACGTCGTCGCCACGTCACCGCCATGTCATCGCCACGTCAGCATCAATAATTGAGTATCTAATCATTATCTGACACGTGGCGGATAAGAATCTCAGCGACCAATCAGAAGCCGCCACGTGTCACAATAATTGAAGCCCAACCACCGCGCCACGTGTCACCTTATCAGCTTATCCTGAATCTTCAAATCGGCGAACCAGAGAGTGCCACGTCGACAAAAGCTGGCGTAGCGACGCTGAGGGCCCTGGCGTCGCGACGCTGGAAGCCTACCGAGGCCTATAAATTGAGCTCGAGATTTCAAATTGAATGCACCACTCTCTCTCTTATAATCTTTCTAAAGAGAGAGTTTCTCTCTCTACTTTCTTTTAATTTTTAGTTTTTTTAATTTTTAGTTTTGTAAATAATTTTAATTACGTTTTGTGATAATAGTAATTTAATTTTTACTTTTTACTTTTTACAGTTTTTATTATTTACAATGAAGAGGTAACTCCCCCAGCTAGGGTGAAAGGTAATTCTTTTACTGTTACTGTTTAGATTAATCTCCCTTAAAAATAATATATTCACTATTTAAAATATTGACGTAAAAAGGATACCGCCAGATTGGTCGGTTGGTAATTCATTTTAATCTGATTTAAACCTGACTAAAAAAGGATACCGCCTGATTGGTCGGTTGGTAATTTAATTTTGGTTCCGCCTTTATGGCTGGTTGGACTTAATTTGACTTAATCAGGTTACCGCCTATATGGCTGGTTGGAAAAAGAATCACAAGTTTATATATTATTTTATGGGAGATATCTAAATTAGTAATAGTAAAAGTAATTCCTTTTACCTTAGCATTTTATTTTATTGTAATTTACTTTTCAGTATTTACTTTACCGCACTTTTACTTTATGTCTTTTATTTTCAAGTTTTTACTAGCCCTAGTTATGTGTTGTAACTAAATTAGTTATCTGGGGTTGTGATGAAATCCAATATCACCGTTTTATAAGGGTTAGATTATAGCTTGGGTAATATAAAGGTTTATTTATTGAGTCTTAAACTTAATGCTTTTTCATTAACTGGCCATTAATAAAATTGATCTGGTAAATCAAAAATGAACTAGACATAGGGATTTTAGGTTTCAGCCTTAGACTCAATAGCCCACGATCTTCCTTGAGGATAGATAACCCTTTAATAGATTTCCTTATAGGATATGAATATAATTGTCGGGCGGGGGTAGCCATAATTGGAACTTAAACTTAATGAATCCAGATAATTTGGTTGACATAGATATATGGTTCAATTGGGTTAAACTGGGTATTTGTGTCTGACCATCGACAGAGGCTTACACATAATTTAGTGTTCCAGGTTAATAAATCAATAAATTACCCAACTTTAAGATAACCACTTCATCTTTAAAATGATATTGGAAGAAATCACAACCCTAGATAGTTTTTAATATTGAATTTTCTTAAAACCTACTTTCGAACAATTTTATTTACTTGTTTTTAAATTTAGAATCGTCACCATTTCAAATCAATCAAACAACCTGTTAGATACTAGTAATCATTTGACCTCATAAAATTAATAGATTAGATATTAAGTCCTCGTGGGATCGATATTTTTATACTACTTGAACGATACGTGCGCTTGCGTTATACGTGTGTGTTTACGCTCCGATCACCACATTTTTGATCTTTGTCGGTCCAATGATTCCGGAAATAAAATCAGGGGGTCTCGTATGGTGCTTGACTTGAAGTGGAGGTTCCATTCTGTCAAGCTTTTGGGCGATATTTCTGATCTGTACTCCCCAAAACAGTGATGTTTCTTCTGAATGTCCGAGATCTTCAATATGATCAGTCATTTGCTCCTTCAATTGCTCTTCTTCTTGCTCCACCTTTTCTTCACAGATATATTTGAGGATTTCCGCATTCGATTCTTCATCTGTCATCTGTGAAATACATGCTCAATAAGTGTCAAATTGAAGATGTAAAGAAGTGTCAGATTTTTGGTCTTCTTCCTCTCATGTGACTGACTCAGGTAGATCTTCTTCAAAAATTTGTGCAATGGAAGCTTCAAGATCTTCATTTTGAGGATACCGAGTTTCATCCTCAATTTCTGTTGGCACAAACAGCTCTACTTATTCATCCTCGTCAGAGTCCGAATAATAAAAATCAAATCGAGACTTTACTGGTTTGGGTTACTGAACTGATACCTCAGATTCCTGATTCTGCTTAGCCTCCTCCTCTGCTAAAGTGTCATCGTGAAATGCTCATTGAGGTATGTAGCTCTGGTTTTCTGTTAATTGTTTGATCTGATCTGTCATTCTCTGTATGGATTCTGCTTGACTCTGAAATTATGCATTAATTTGAGCTTCCCGTTCCTTGAACCAATCTTTGAGTATGTGAATTGTCTGATATTCCTCTGATGGTTCTGGTTCTTGATGAAGATCGTAGGTGGATGGTGGATAAGATGGAAAATACGATGGTTCTTCGTACCTTGAATGATTCTGATGATTCTGCCACCTGAAAGGTATATACATTGATCGCTCGGGTGGTTACCATCACATATCACACATCTCCTCATTGCGTTCTGTTGAGCAAATGTAGTATTTCTTGACATCCAATTATAATTGTTGGGCTGGACAACAGGCCTCAGAAAATCGGACTGCTGCTCCCAAATTTGGGGTGTATCTTCTTCTAATAAAGCTCGTAATCTTGCAATCTCCCAATGAAGATCCATGTCAACCACCTGAAATAAAAAAAAAAGAAATAAAAATTATAGATAAAAATAAAGAAAATTAGATATAAGTAAATGAGATAGCTTCAAAATTAATAACTCAAGAAATATAAGTCCACGGCAACGGCGCCAAAAACTTGACCGGTGCAATCACACGCGTATAACGCAAGCGCACGTATCGTTCAAGTAGTATAAAAATATCGATCCCACGATGACTTAATTCCTACTATTATTATTAATTGTTGAATCTATTTATTTACAGGTATCTAATTATAGGGAGAAGAGAATGATTGCTTGATTTGTTGGTTGAATGTGGATTTGCTAAATAAATAAATAATAAAAATACAAAAAAAATACCAAGGAAAATAACAAAAGACACAAAATACCTAGGGTCGTGACTTCACACTATATTATTCTAAAGATGAATTGATTCTCTTATATATGTGTAATAAATTAATTTGCTAACCTGGAACACGAACTTATGCAAAACAACCTGGGGTATGAGTTTATGAAACTATACCATTAATCTTAATGGAACATAAATAGTTCATCAAGGATGAAACTATACCATTAATCTTCGAATACACAAGAACCTCGTAAGTCGGAGAGAGTCAGAAAACAACCTGGGGTATGAGTTTCTGATCTCACCTCATAAAGATGTTTATCTTATTGAGGTATACCAACTGACTATGTATGAGGAAGTGATACAAGGTATCGACTCCCTATTATGACAAAATGTCATGAATCCGAAATGGATTCCATGTATATCAACTTAGTTTGGAAAATAGTTGATGTACCGCAAGGCATTGTGCCTATTGGTACTTATAAGTATTCAAGGAAGACATACATGGAGGGCAACATACCAACGTACTAAGCTAGGCTTGTAGCGGAAAGGTATCGTTATCAACATTGTGTTGATTATGATTCAACATTTTACCTGTTGCCACGGTAAATCCATTTGGATTATGCTTGCTAACGCTGCACATTTCATTTATGAAATATGTCAGCTTTACGGGAAAATCGATTTCCTGAAAAGGAAACCTTTTGGAGGATGTTTACAATATCCTTTCGATTTTGTCGTACCATAACAAGCAAACAAGGTTTGCAGGTTATTCGATCCATGTTTGGATTGAAGCAAGCATAGGTTCTTAGAATTATCGTTTTGATGTAATCATAATAGTTTATGATTTAATTCAAAACGGAAAATGATTCTTGTGTATATAAGAGGTTTAGTGGGAGCGCACTGACAGTGGTTGTCCTATAAATAATGATAATGTGTCATTTCTTGGAAATGATATTCCTATAAAAACAATCGACGAAAGCTTGGCTTTCGAGAAAACTCTCCGAGAAATCATACATTGAAAAATGTACGCGACCTGGTGTCTCATACGCTTTGAGCATATAGATTCACAAACAGGCCAATCCAAGTGATAGTCATTGGATTGATGTTAAGAACATACTTAGTATCTTAGAGATCTAAGGATGCTGTCTTAGTCTATGGAGAATGAGAACTTGAAGTGACTGGGATCACTGTTGCAAATTTCCTAACCGATAAGACGATTAAAAGTCGCAAACGGTACTGTACAGTTTGAATAACAGAACAGTGAGCTGGAAATCTTCCAAGCAAGATACTGTTACCGTATAAATAACAAATGCGGGTTATTGCTGCAGCTGAGGCGGAAATAGAAGCCTTCTGGGTCGATACAAAATCTAATTAGATTAGATATAGTTCTGTTAGCAGCTGAGCTAGGCGTCAACACAGGCTAAAGAATTAATGGTCTCATCAACGATCATGATACATACTTCGATATTCATCTGATTCGTTCGGATCATACATCGTGGCGATGTGATGATCATATAAATTGCATCAGACGATAATCATGCAAATCCGCTGACGAAAGTCTTTTCTCAGCAATTTGAGCCAACCGTATATAGTTCAGGTGTAAGACACTCGAGTGACTGGCTATAGGCCAAATGGGAGATTGTTGGACAATTATGACTCATAGCATCACTATTTGTACAGATCATGGTGTTGTTGTACAAATTAACTATGTGACAAAGGAGATTGCACTTTTATCATTTGTGATTAGATCACCTAGATATATAAATGATATGAGGTCCCGGTGATTTGTTCATGGATTGAGAATGATATGAGACAGTATCAGTCCACGAAGGATAAATCATTAAATATCCCTAGTCAGAGCATTATCGAGATTGGACATCGATGAATGCGTAAAAGACTAGTATTACACTTGTGCACGTTGTGAGGGCACAACGGCATAGTTCTCATATATTTGGGTATAGGATACTCATGCAAGTGTAATAGGAGGTTGTGTTTTACCGATGGTACGAGAAACAGCTTCGTTCTGGATAGACCCCCTCGGAATTCCATTGGTAGTATGACTATGTGTCTATGGAAGTCCGAAATCAGGGTAGGTGTATTTGGTCTTAAACTGAGACTTGCACCGCTAATACTTGCGACAATCAATATACTTTGGTTGTGGTCGTCCAGGGCTTTAACAGGTTCTGTGTACGCCAATGCTGGGTATATTGAGAATCGTTGTGTGTTGGGTGTGATGTCAATACGGAAGTGTCACTCCAGTCATATGGAGATGATGATCGCGTAGGGATACAGAACTGGCTCTCTAAAAAGGTTGCAACCGTCGGGATAATATGACTTGGTCATGATTATTCGATATTAAATAGACTAGTTGCTCGTAATCCGATATGTGCTTCGTACGGGGCAGACACTGTACCAGCCTCAGACCTTGCATGTGATCATCCGATACTGGACAGAAATATGCAATACTATGTATACTACGCCTGATATAGATTCTTTATTCCTGTAAGGATATTTCCGGAGAATTGGGTAGGCATGGCGCTTTGCTAGAAGCCAACCGTGTCTTGTAAATCGGTATAAACGTAGTACGATGTACTTACGTGTTCGGATAGTCTGATGACCGCATTTACTGCCAACATATCCGGGGATCTCATGGGTCACTTCCCAAAGATTCACCGATGACGTATGACTCGCACTTTAATTAATCTGTGATTAATTAGATGAGAGAGAAAATTAATCTGGGATTAATTGCGGAGATATTTTATCTGAGATAAAATATCAATTAAAGAGAGATAACGATTAATTTGGAATTAATCGGCAAATTAATATATTCGATATATTAAACGAAATTGGATTTCGACGCGGAATTGAAATTAGATTTTAATTCGGGTGAACGAATTAATTTAGAATTAATTCGTTAGGGACGTGAATAGTGACTTCGCTAGGCGTAACCATTTAATTGCGTCGCAACGGAAAATTCGTTAATTTAGAATTAGCGAACCCGAGCCGGGATTATTTGTGAGCGCATTCGCATTTCAAATTCAAGTGCGGCACGCAAGTCAAATCAAGCGTCAAATCGCTTGTCGCATCAAGCGTCAAATCACTTGTCACTTTGAGTGATGTGACTTGACAACTTGTGATTGATGTGATTGAGTGATGTGTGTGGTTGGCATTTAAAGCTTTTATTGTTTCACTTTTTAAAAGCAAATGTTTGGTATATGATTTGGATTATCAATTACCAAAATAACACAACACATTTCATCTCTCTTCTTTCTCCATTTTCTCTCATCTACACGCCCATGGTGGGCATTCTTCACTGGTTTTTCCACTGAAAAAAACATGAGCAGTGAAGGGGAAGCAAGTGCGATTTTGTGGCAAAATCAAGAGTGCTAGCACACTCCGGGATCATGCGAAGGTGATAGGGAAGTCCACCCATGAGCCGGGAACCATTCGACGAAGCTTGGAGCTTGACGAAGGACCTCCAATGGCCGAAAATGAGGAGCAAAATACAGCCCACTGCCGCACAAACCAGTGAGCAGATTTTCAGTTTTTGTTGCCTCAAGCGTCGCTCAACCGATCGATGTAAGTATTCTGTGACTTTCTCGAATGTATTCACACATGTTCATGCTTGTTTATTGATCCTTGGGACCTTAGTAAACTCCAACAATTGGCTATAGGCCAAGTGGGAGATTGTTGGACAATTATGACCCATAGCATCACTATTTGTACAGAACATGGTGTTGTTGTACAAATTAACTATGTGACAAAGGAAATTGCTATTTTATCATTTGTAATTAGATTACCGGGATATATAAATGATAAAAGTCCATATGATTAGTTCCGGATTGATAAGATATGAGAAAGTATCAATCCATGGAGGTTTAATCATTAAAACATCCCTAGTCGTAGTATTATCGAGATTGGACATCGATAATACAAAATAGACTAGTATTGCACTTGTTCGCGTTGTGGGAGCATAACAGCATAGTTCTCATATATTTAAGTATTGGATACTTATGCAAGTGTAATAGGAGGTTGTGTTTACCGATGGTACGGAAACAGCTTCGCTCTGGATAGACCCCTCGGAATTCCATTGGTAGTATGACTATGTGTCTATGGAAGTCCGAATCAGGGTAAGTGTATTTGGTCTTAACCTGAGACTTGCACCGCTAATACTTGCGACAATCAAAATACTTTGGTTTTGGTCATCCAGTGCTTTAACTGGTTCTGTGTACGCCTCTTCTGGGTATATTGATAATCGTAGTGTATTGGGTGTGATGTCGAGATGGAAGTATCACTCCAGTCATAGTGGAGATGATGATCACGTAGGATACTGAACTGGTGCTCTTATGTACTGCAATCATCGGGATAATATGACTAGGTCATGATTATCCGATTATAGAGACTAGTTACCAGAGATCCGATATGTGCTTCGTACGGGGCAGACACAATTCCAGCCTCAGGCCTAGCACGTGACATCAGATACTGGATCGCAATACGCAATACTACGTATACTACGCCTGATATAGATTACATATTCCTTTAAGAATATTTCAGGAGAATTGGGCAGGCACGATGCTTTGCTATAAGCCAACCGTGTCTTGTAAATCGGTAAAAACATAGTACTAGGTACGTACGTATTCGGATAGTCCGACGACCAGATTTACTGCCAACATATCCAGGGATCTCATGGGTCGCTTCCCGAAGATTCACCGATGACGTATGACTCGCACATAATTAATCTGGGATTAATTATAAGAGAGAGAAAATTAATCTGGGATTAATTACGGAGATATTTTATCTGGGATAAAATATTATTTAAAGAGAGAGAACAATTAATTTGGAATTAATCGATAAAATAATATATTCGATATATTATACGAAATTAGATTTCGACGCGGAATTAAAATTGGATTTCAATTCTGGCGAACGAGTTAATTTAGAATTAATTCGCTAGCGACTTGAATAGTAATTTTGCTTGGCATAATTATTTAATTAAATTTGATTTAATTACGTCGCAACGAAAAATTCGTTAATTCGGAATTAGCGAACCCGAGCCCGGGAGTGTTTATGGGCCCACTCGCATTTCGAATCAAGTGGGCCCACAAGTCACATCACGCGTCACATCATTAGTCATTCTTGTGATAGAATTCATATCACTTTGAGTGATATGATGGTTGTCACTTGTGATTGATGGTGGTGGTTGGAAGGCTTAAATGCTTTGTACCTTTTTGACTTTGGATTTTTGGTATTAGATTTTAGAAATCTAAATACACAAAAAACCAACTCATCTTCTTCCTCTCTCTCTCTCCCATTTTCGGCCAAGGGCCATTATTCTCTCTTTTGTTCCTCTCAATGCCGAGAGATACAGAAGTAATAGGAAAGATTTATGGCAAATCTTTCAATGATGCTAGCATATCCAATGGGTCACACAAAGGTGATAGGGAAACCAACTCTTGAGGATGGAATCCATTCCCAAAGCTTGGAGCTTGAAGATCATTTCCATGGAGGTTGACCGAATCAAATGAGTACAAAATGGAGGCATTGCCGAGAGCTTCAAGGGAGCAAGAAAAGTTTTGTGTTCTTCTCATTGCAAAAGCCGATCAAAGTGAGTATTCCGCAACTTTAACTTTGATGTATTCACACGTTTTATAGCGTAATTTGATCTTGGGATAACTTATAAACCCAACAAAAGATCACATACACCTACCCTGATTCAGATTCCCATAGACACATAGTCATATTACCAATGGGATTCCGAGTGGGTCTATCCAGAGTGAACTGTTCCCGGTCCAACGGCTAACAGAACCTCTTATTACACTTGCATAAGTATCCAATACCTAAATATATGAGAACTAACCTGTTAAGCTTCCATAACGCGCACAAGTGTAATACTAGTCTATTCTGCATTATCAATGTCCAATCTCGATAATACTTCGACTAGGGATATTTAATGATTAAACCGTTCGTGGATTAATACTGTCTCATATCTTATTAATCTGATTTAACCATATGGACTTTTATCATTAATATATATCCAAGTAATCAAATTACAATAATGATAAAATAGCAATTTCCTTTTGTCACATAGTTAATTTGTACAAAAACACAATGTTCTTTACAAATAGTGATGATATGGGTCATAATTGTCCAACAGTAAAGACCTGAAAAATAAAACATTGGTAATGAGGAAAGCTCACATCGAGCTATCGCATATAAAAGAGCCTCGGCTGGACGTAACCCTGTTGGACAATTATGACCAATAGCATCACTATTTGTACAGATCATGGTGTTGTTGTACAAATTAACTATGTGACAAAGGAAATTGCTCTTTTATCATTTGTAATTAGATTACCAAGATATATAAATGATAAAAGGTCCTTATGATTAGTTCCAGATTGAGATGATATGAGACAGTATCAATCCACGAAGGTTTAATCATTAAATATCCCTAGTCGTAGTATTATCGAGATTGGACATCGATAATGCGAAATAGACTAGTATTACACTTGTGAGCGTTGTGGGAGCATAACGGCATAGTTCTCATATATTTGGGTATTGGATACTCATGCAAGTTTAATATGAGGTTGTTTTTACCGATGGTACGGAAACAGCTTCGCTCTGGATAGACCCCTCGGAATTCCATTGGTAGTATGACTATGTGTCTATGGAAGTCCGAATCAGGATAGGTGTATTTGCTCTTAACCTGAGACTTGCACCGCTAATACTTGCGACAATCAATATACTTTGGTTTTAGTCGTCCAGGGCTTTAACAGGTTATGTGTACGCCTCTTCTGGGTATATTGAGAATCGTAGTGCATTGGGTGTGATGTCAAGACGAAAGTATCTCTTCAGTCATACTGGAGATGATGATCATGTAGGATACGAAACTAGTGCTCTTATGTACTGCAGTCATCGGGATAATATGACTAGGTCATGATTATCCGATTATAGAGACTAGTTACCAGAGATCTGATATGTGCTTCGTACGGGGTAGACACAATTCCAGCCTCAGGCCTAGCACGTGACATTCGATACTGGATCGCAATACGCATTACTACGTATACTACGCCTGATAAAGATTACATATTCCTTTAAGAATATTTCTAGAGAATTGGGTAGGCACGGTGCTTTGCTAGAAGCCAACCATGTCTTGTAAATCGGTAAAAGCGTAATACTAGGTACGTACGTGTTCGGATAGTCCGACGACCGGATTTACTACCAACATATACAGAGATCTCATGGGTCGCTTCCCGAAGATTCACCGATGACGTATGACTCGCACATAATTAATCTGGGATTAATTAGATGAGAGAGAAAATTAATCTAGGATTAATTACGGAGATATTTTATCTGGGATAAAATATTATTTAAAGAGAGAGAACGATTAATTTGGAATTAATCGATAAAATAATATATTCGATATATTATACGAAATTAGATTTCGATGTGGAATTAAAATTAGATTTTAATTGGGGCGAACAAGTTAATTGAGAATTAATTCGTTAGCGACGTGAATAGTAATTTTGCTAGGCATAATTATTTAATTAAATTTGATTTAATTACGTCGCAATGGAAAATTCGTTAATTCGGAATTAGCGAACCCGAGCCAGAGTGTGTTTGCGGGCCTACTCGCATTTCGAATCAAGTGCGGCCCACAAGTCACATCACGCGTCACATCTCCTGTCATTTTAGTGATGGATGTCAAGTCACCTTTTTTGTGATTGACAACTAGTCACTATTCATGATGTTGGTGGTTGTGGGCATTAAATGCCATTTTGCCTCCAAAATTGTTTAAGCTTTTTGGAAAAGCTTTTTACTAATTTTTGGTAGAGATTTTGGTATTAGTTGTATTAGGTTTTAGAAACAAAATGACAACACAACAAACAACACTTCTTCTCTCTCCCTTCTCTTCCCAATTTCGGCATTAGGCCAAAATTTCATATTTCTCCATTTTTCTTGTTTGGCCGAGACATGTAAGAAGAAAAGGGAAATTTTATGGCAAAATTTCCTAGTGCTATCACACCAAATGAGTCATCCAAAGGTGATAGGGAAACAAATCCTTGAGCATGGAATCCATTCAAAAGGCTTGGAGCTTGAAGATCATCCATGGAGGGCTTGACCGAATACAAAGGAGCACAAAAGGGACCTTGGCCGAAAAGCTTGAAGATTTGTGTTGTTCCTTGCATCGCAAAAGCCGATCAAAGTGAGTATTCCGCAACTTAACTTTGTTGTATTCACACATGTTTTACGCTTAAATCGATCTTGGTTTGACCTTAGAAACCCAACAATAGTATCAGAGCTATGATTTAAGCATGAAATTTGATTAGGGTAAAATTTGAGTAAAAATGATTTGAGCATGTTTTGATGAAATTGATTGTTGATGTATGCTTGAATGATGATAACATGGTGTTATGCATGATCAATTTGATGAAAATTGGATTGGATCAATTTTTCCCCAAATCATTGGCTTGGCTGAATGGTGTGTGCCCTAAATGTCATGGTGATTTTTGTTTTTTGAATCATTGGATGAGTTTGAAAGACTTGGGAATTGTTAATTTAGGATTTAATTGGATTAAAATCGAAATTGGACAATAAACCCTAGTTGCCGTGACTTTGAAGCATGGAAATGATATGATTTTTGATTCAATTGTGTTAGACATATGTTGATGATAATTAGCATGATTAATTAAGTAAATTGATATTTTGGAAATGTTAATTTGGTTAATTAATTATGGTTATACACTTTAGATTAATTTATTTATGAAGTTTGAAATTTTGTAATTTAATTAATTGGGCCAAATTTGGAATTGGGCTTGTAAAGTTGTATTTGGGCTTAATGGGCTTGGTTGGGCCAAGTTTGGTTTAGGCTAATTGGTTGGATCCAATTGGGCCCAAAACCATATCCATAAAGTCCAAATATAACTAAATGGACCTTTAATTTTAATTGGGCCTAATGGGCCTAAATTGGTTTCTTGGCAAATAAGGGTGATTCCTTAAATGGGCTTTGGTATTTGGGTTTGACCCATATTAACCAAAGTCCATGCCTTATGAAATTAATTGAAAGCCCGTTGGACTTTAATTAAATTGACATTGGATGTTAATTGGGTTTTGAGACCCGTAACGATTAGATTTGGAATCTAAGTCGTAAAGGCACATTAAAAAGTGTAATTATTTAATTTAGAATTAAATATAGAATTAGTATTAAATACAAATTAAATTGGATTTAATATTGTAGTTTAATATAATTCAAGAATTCATACTTTGAGTACTTATTCGTAAAACGAGTTAGACTCGCGCAAAATCAAATCGTTGTTTGAACATTGGATGGTCATTAATTTCAGATTAATTAATTACATTAGATTGATTGATAACATGCTTTGTGTGAATACATGGATTCGATGTATGAATAATGTATATCAGATGGATATTAGATGGGTGAGGGCAATTTTGGAAATTGTTGTAATAAATTTAGAATTTATTAAATTGGACCTGCGTGTCTAGCCTATTACCTCTTGACTCTTTGTATTTCTCTTCTCACCTATTCCCCTCAATGTAAATGAGGTTTCTTTAGAAGTGTTATGTAATTGGGTAGAAGTAATATTTGTGCTAGCGGGAGAGAGGAAAGGGAGAGATTTGTTCTAGGAACAAAATGTGTTAAGTATCCATCCGCATATCATTATTATTTTATTTATACGCGCCTTATTATGTTTTTAGAATGCATGTTTAAGGGTGTATGATGATGAGACCTTAACAAAGATAACTAATTGGTTGCCAATTACGCGAAAAACCCTCAACATATCTTAAGCGTTTTTCCTTCCATTGAATGATTCATTCTCAAGATCCAAGATTGGCACTGGTTTTTTGGCCAAAGTCAAGACCTTTGTCCATCGCGGATGTGTTTGAATCATGAAGGCTTTGTTCCATATCGATGTCTTGTCCAAATTGTGATTTGTTGGCCAAAGTCAAGATCACTTCTTGTCCATCGACATCGATTACGAAGCTTTCCAAAGTCAATGGGTCCCGCTTAACTGGAATCATTAAGTTTGTCGTGCCAAAGCTAAGGCTTAATTGATTCAGAGGGAAAAGGTTATGGAATATATTGGATATATTGGCATATATAAGATATATGTTTCGGACTTGGATGTCCACCTACTGGATCTAGGAATTGGATAAGATCCAATTGATCTTAGAGATCTACCTAGTTAAATATCATACAATTTGTTGGCCAAAGTCAAGATTGTGTGTTATTTAACGGGATCCTAGCCCACTAGGAAACAAGGTTTCCCGAGTACTCAACAGAGGGTTAGAGGCTCGCCGAAAAATAGTGGGAGGCAAGTTTTAAATTTGCAAATTCATTTAGTTACTTGCCAATACGCGCTCATTTCATTTTTCGTCAATACGAATATATATATTAGTTGGACTAATATTTAATCGTTGTTTTACTTAAACAGTTGGATTGTATTCAAACTACTTCAATTATAGTTGATTATATAATTGGATTATAGTAATCAATATATTTGAATTTAAACCAAACAAATTATAGTTGATTATATAGTTAGACTATAGTAATCATTATATTAAAATAGTACCTGAAATCGTTGATTGGATAGTTGGACTATTGCAATTAGACCTGGCCGGCGGTTCGGTTCCGGTTCGGAACCGAACGAACCTGCCGGATTTCCGGTTCCACACTTAAGTGGAACCGGAACCTAAAACGGAACCGTTCGGTTCGGTTCGGTTCGGTTCCGTTTAATTTTTTTTTTTTAATTAATTAAAATAAAAAAATGAGATTAAATTTATAAATAAAAAAATTTTATTACATTGAAGAGCTTGAGCTTAAATTTTTAAAAATTTAAGTTGCCTACGTATCCTCCAAGGGTGAGAGGAATCAAAGCTCACGTAGTTCCATTACAAGTTTAAGACATATCCCTTTGTAAATTATAATTTTACAATTATCAATCATCATTATCAGTTGATCCTTCGGCTCCGTTCCGCTTGCACTTGTTGCAGAAGCATTATCGAACAAATCTTCACAATCATCGGGGAATCTTCTTGTTGTCTCAGATCAGCTCGAGTCCAATCATCCACACAAGCTGTTGCTTCTAGAGTGCTTGGATGTAATGAAGATCGCCTAGCTTCCAATATATTACCTCCCAAGCTGAAGGCTTGCTCAACCGCAACGGTGGAAATAGGTGCTGCCAAGATCTCTTTAGCAATAATGATAAAACATGATATATATTTTGATGCCGGTTCCACCATTCAAGGATTTTAAAATTTTACTGCATAAATTTCATTAGAAAACTCAAAATTTGTAGATAAATAATTATCTAATTCAGGATTATTAGTTGTCGTATCCCTAGATTTTTTATTTCGTTGCAATAACCAACGATCCCATGCGCTAAGTCTTGTTTGAATTACCGGTTCGCTACTACTAGATTGACCTAATGTTCCTAAGTTATATCTTACAATATAATCATTAAATAAAATAATTAAATCACTTCTTAATTTCGTTATTATGCTCGTAATATCAATGTCATCTAATGTTCCTAAATAACCATAGTAAGCTTGTAAACCACCATTCAAACCTTCTAATTTAAATCTAGGATCAAAAACAGCAGCAATAAGATAAAGTAAAGGAATTTCTCTAAAATAATGCAACCATTTTACCTTCATAACAGTAATGGCTTCGAGCAAAACAAGATCATTAGGGTCGTCATTGTCAACATGCTCATCGAGAGTGCCAACAATATTCAAACTCTCAAGAAGAAATAAATGTGTTGTACGATAATAAACACCGCTAAAAACTAAAGTAGCATCATTAAATACTCTTAAAATATCTAAAAAAATTTCACAAATATCCCATTGACTAGGATAAAGTGTGATATTTTGAACATGTTGAGAAAAAAAACTACATAATGCATCTTTGTATTGAAATGCTTGACATAAAAGAAAATAAGTAGAATTCCAACGTGTTGGAACATCTCTAGAAAATTTAATCGGATTAATACCATTTATTTTACAAAACTTGGTCCAATCTCTCCTAACTTGAGAATATGACCAAATACAGTTAAGTGCCATTTTAATTGGATCAAGGAAAGGAGATAATAATTTTAGACCGTCTTGCACACGTAAGTTTAGGACATGACATGTACAACGAATATGAAAAAATCGACCCCCTAAATTTGGTTCACATAAGGATTTTAAATCATTAATGGATGCAGTATTTGCAGATGCATTATCAAATCCAATTGTTAAAATTTTTTCTACTAAACCATATTCATAAAAAATTACCTTCATCATTCTATAAATATTTTGTGCAGTATGTGGGTCATCAAAAACTCTAAATGCAATAAGTCTTTTTTGCATGGTAAATGATGCATCAATCCAATGACAAGTCACACCCATGTATGAGTGTGTTTGCCAATGGTCACTCCAAATATCAGAACATATAGAAATACGACCTTTCATCTCTTTAAATATTTCATTTAAAATAATTTTACATCTTTATATAATTTGAAAATATGACGTTTTGTTGTGTTTCGAGTCATTCTACATACAGCAGGGTTTAAAGCATTATGCACGTAATTAGTAAAATGAAGTTTTTCACCAAAGCTTAAAGAAAGATGTGCCATACAAGTTAATTTCGCAAATTCTTCTCTATTTTTTGCATCAGAATATTTAAATAAATCAACACTACTCGTACCTCTACTAGATGATGCGTACCTGGTCATTTGAGTCTGCGTCGTATCAATGCCAAATTCAACCAGATGATGTTTTTCCATGTGCTTGATCATATTGCCGTATCCACCAGAAAATTTATAGATAACCCCACAATAGTTGCAAATTGCTCGTTGTGAACCATCTTCTAGGCGTTCCAAAGTAAAATGAATTTTGAAAATATCCGAGGACCGAGCCTTAACTTCTCTTCTCCGTGATTGTGCACTGACACTAGGGCCGCTCTCTTGGGTTGGCATATTTGACATAATTTTCTCAGATGAGCTTGCCATTTTTCGTTTGAGAAATAGGAAGAAAAATAAGAAAATTGAATAATTGCGATGCGAATGATAACAAATTAACAACTAAATGAATTGAGATTGAGAATAAGAATATAAGATTATAAGAGAATTGTATTGAAGTTAGATTGAGAATAAGAGATTTATAGAAAATGAGAGAGTTGAGAATTTGGTGTGATGAAATTATGAAAAATGAATCCTATTTATAGAATTTTAGAATTTTTTTGATACCAAAAATGCCCCTAAATATAACCGTTTTATTACCGTTATTAGGGGTACATTAATAATTTTTATTTTATATAATAAAAATTTTTTTTTTTATTTTTTTTTTTTTTTGCAGAGAGCAAACGGCTCCCGCATCCCCCAACGGCACTAGCCGTTGGGGGCCGTAGGGTTCCTGTTGAACCCTACGGTTCCAACAGGAACCCGACGGTTCCAACCGGAACCGTTCTGTTCCGGTTGGAACCGTCCGAACCGGTGGAACCGTACGGTTCCACCGGTTCGAGTTGGGGTGGAACCCCAACCGAACCGGGTTCCCATTCCGTTCGGTTCCGGTTCCGAACCGGAACCGTGGCCGGGTCTAATTGCAATCAAGATAACTGAAAGATTAACGTTTAGAACATAATCCTGGGTGAAAATGTTTTTAAACGGCTTTAATTTTCAAATTGGGAATAAAATTTCAGGATAATCCTGGAAACTGAGAAGTTATTCTATTTGATAGAAAAACATCTCGGGCCTAAGCCTGGAGTTGAGCAAATATTGGAGCATGAGTTTTGGATGACTCATGGTGATGATAACTTTAGTGCTCAATCCTTTATACTTAATGCAATAACTCTTTAATTACGTCGTCAAAGTTAAAGATTAGATCCTTGTACCATGATGATGAAATTAAAGATCTTCATAGATTTATTGTTAGATCTTAGAAGTATAAATTGCAAAAGAAGCTCTTTTCACTCGTGTATGTCAAAGGGTACATCTGTCGAGCACTAGGTGTCGCAGATGATTGCTGACATCGATCAGCTAGGTTAGCTGGGCCTTACCTACGTGGCTAAGACTACCAAAGATTTGATCTTATAGTCTCTATCCAAAAGTTGGGGCAGGTTCATTATGAACCAAGAGAAAATTCTTGGAGAATTGATGGCTATGCTCTAGGAGACAAAGCTAGAGCTTCTAAAAGGGGCAAAGGCAAAATCATTATAATCTTATGGGAAGACATATGACATATCCCAAAATATCTGCCTAAATTGTGGCAAAAGGGGTCACTGGAAGCGTGACTGCCGTACGGACAAGGCAGACATGAAGGAATTGAAGACGGGCAAGGCTCCGACTTCAAATATGTTTGTCATCAATATGTTCACTACTAGTATTAAAATTGGATTTTAGATACTGGACGTGGTACATAAATATACGTACTGGTGTGCAAAATCTGCTGATATGCAGGATACTGACTTCAGTTGAGATTTATCTGCGAGTCGAAAACGGGACGACAGTCGCTGTTTTAACCGTAGAAACCTAAGTTTAGGAACTACCCTTCGGGTATGTACTTAAATTAGGAAACTGTTAGAATGTAACTAGTTTGACTAGAAACATTATCTCTATATCAGGGTTTAACCCGTTGCGGGTATACCTTTATATTCTAGAACACTAAAGTGTTTTATTTTATAAAGATGATATTGAGATAAACACATTAGATGTAAATAACAGTATTTATATTTTGAATATAAATAAATCTCAAACGTATAATAGGACAAACAAATAGCTCAAACTGATTTAATCATATGAGACTTATTTGTGGCATTGTTGTCTGAGACACAATTAACAAGACTCGTATATCCACACTTTCGAAGAATGGATACTAGGACGAATTTGATTCTATTCAAATAATGTTTACGAATCTAGTTTATTAGGCAAAGTGCCTGAAATACTTTTTACTTGGTAAAAGTGCAAATGCCACCAATCTATTAGCCCTCGTTCATAGTGACGTAAGTGGGCCCATGTCTAGCTAGGCTAGAGGTGGATATGAATACTTCGAAACCTTTACGGATGTGGCATTGCGTTATGGTTATGTGTTTCTTATGAAACACGGATCAGAAACTTTTGATGAATTCAAAGAGTTTCGACACGAAGTAGACAGAAAGACCGGCTAAAGTATTAAAACCGTCACGGTTAGACCATGATGGAAAATACTTAAGCAATAAGTTTCTCAAATACTTGAAAGAGTATAGT
Source organism: Zanthoxylum bungeanum (assembly GCA_019454045.1). Classification (NCBI taxonomy): domain Eukaryota; kingdom Viridiplantae; phylum Streptophyta; class Magnoliopsida; order Sapindales; family Rutaceae; genus Zanthoxylum; species Zanthoxylum bungeanum. The sequence continues at coordinate 51,017 of SKCR01031184.1, forward strand.
ATTCTTTCAATGAGGACTCCTCCCGGAACACGTCAATTTGACGGTGTGTCCGAACAGAGAAACCAAATTTTGTTGGACATGATAAGGTTAATCATGAGTCGCTCTGAGCTACCATTTCCTTCAAAGGATACGCATTAATCAGTGCAAAACTTATTTTGAATAAGGTTCCATAAAAATCTGTTAGACAGACTTCATATTAGATATAAACAGGAAAGAAACTGAGTTTTCTCATTCCTGAAAATTTGGGAATGCTGAGCATATGTTTGGATGATACCAAACTAGAACCCAAATCGGATAAGTGCATAATTTGTGGGTTATCCTAGGGTAACCAAAGTATAGTACTTATACAACTCACATGAGAACAATTTAATTGTTGCTCACCATGCGGTTTTCCTAAGAGGAATACCGATATGCAGTGGTAAGTGGGAGGAAAGTAAAACTCGATGAAAATCGGAGTAATACTGTTCCAGGCACCGATTCTTTAATGGAACACAAATAGTTCATCAAGGATGAAACTATACCAATAATCTTCGAATACACAAGAACCGCGCAAGTCGGAGAGAGTCAAAAAATAACCTGGGAGGTATGGGTTTCTGATCTCACCTCGTAAAGATGTCAATCTTATTGAGGAATACGAACTGACTACGTATGAGGAAGTGATACAAGGTATCAACTCCCTATTATGGCAAAGTGCCATGAAGTCCGAAATGGATTCCATGTATACCAACCAAGTTTAGACACTGGTTGTTGTACCGGAAGGCATTGTGCCTATTGGTACTATATAAGTCTTCAAGGAAAACATACATGGAAGGCAATGTACCAACGTACGAAGCTGGGCTTGTAGCGAAAATGTATCATTATCAACATTGTGTCGATTACGACGAAATCTTTTACTCGTTGCCATGATTAAATCCATTTGGATAATGCTTGCCAATGCTGCATGTTTCATTTATGAAATATAACAGCTGAACGTCAAAATCGCTTTCCTTAAATGGAAACCTTTTGGAGGATGTTTACAACATCCTGGCGGTTTTATCGTACCAAAATGAGCAAACAAGGTTTGCAAGTTAATTCGATCCATTTATGGATTGAAGCAAGCATTGCGTTCTTGGAATTATCGTTTTGATGTAATCATAATGGTATATGATTTAAATCAAAATGAAAATGATTCTTGTGTATATAAGGAGGTTAGTGGGAGTGCACTGAAAGTGATTGTCCTAAAAATGATGATATGTCATTTCTTGGAAATGATATTCCCATAATACAGTTGGTGAAAGCTTGGCTTTCATGAAAATTCTCCGTAGAATTCTTTGGAGAGACAACCTTTATTCTGGGAATAAGGATCTACTGGGATAGATTTAAAAGTTGTTGGCACTCTCCGAGAACTCGTACATTGATATAAATGTAAGCGACCTGGTGTCTCATATGCTTTGAGCATATGGAGTCACAATCAGACCAATCCAAGTGATAGCCACTGGATTGATGTTAAAAACATCATTTAGTATCTTAGATGAACTAAGGATGCTTTTTTATACTATGGAGAATGAGAACTTGAAGTGATTGGTTCAATGGTGCAAGTTTCCTAACCGATAAAACGACTATAAGTCGTAAAAAATGTACTATATAATTTGAATAACGGAACAGTGAGCTGGAAATCTTCCAAGCAAGATACTGTTGCCGAATAAACAACAAAAGCGAAATATTGCTGCAGCTGAGGCAATAATAGAAGCCTTTTGGATTGATAATAATCCTAATTAGATTAGGAGTAGTTCTGTTAGCAGCTGAGCTAGGCTACAGCACAGGCTAAAGAATTAATGGTCTCATCAACGATCCAGATATATACTTCAAATATTCATCTGATTCGTTCGGATCATACATCGTGGCGATGTGATGATCGAATAAATCGCATCAGATGATAACACTGCAAATCCACTGACGAAAGCATTTTCTCAGCAGAATTTTGAGCGAACCGTACATAGTTCGGGTGTAGGACACTTGAGTGATTGGCTATAGGCCAAGTGGGAGATTGTTGGACAATTATGACCCATAGCATCACTATTTGTACAGATCATGGTGTTGTTGTACAAATTAACTATGTGACAAAGGAAATTGCTCTTTTATCATTTGTAATTAGATTACCAAGATATATAAATGATAAAAGGTCCTTATGATTAGTTCCGGATTGAGATGATATGAGACAGTATCAATCCACGAAGGTTTAATCATTAAATATCCCTAGTCGTAGTATTATCGAGATTGGACATCGATAATGCAGAATAGACTAGTATTACACTTGTGCGCGTTGTGGGAGCATAACAGCATAGTTCTCATATATTTGGATATTGGATACTCATGCAAGTGTAATAGGAGGTTATGTTTACCGATGGTACGGAAACAGCTTCGCTCTGGATAGACCCCTCGGAATTCCATTGGTAGTATGACTATGTGTCTATGGAAGTCCGAATCAGGGTAGGTGTATTTGGTCTTAACCTGAGACTTGCACCGCTAATACTTGCGACAATCAATATACTTTGGTTTTGGTCGTCCAGGGCTTTAACAGGTTCTGTGTACGCCTCTTCTGGGTATATTGAGAATCGTAGTGTATTGGGTGTGATGTCAAGACGGAAGTATCACTCCAGTCATAGTGGAGATGATGATCACGTAGGATACTGAACTGGTGCTCTTATGTACTGCAGTCATCGGGATAATATGACTAGGTCATGATTATCCGATTATAGAGACTAGTTACCAGAGATCCGATATGTGCTTCGTACGGGGCAGACACAATTCCAGGCCCAAGCCTAGCACGTGACATCCGATACTGGATCGCAATACGCAATACTACGTATACTACGCCTGATAAAGATTACATATTCCTTTAAGCATATTTCTGGAGAATTGGGTAGGCACAGTGCTTTGCTAGAAGCCAACCATGTCTTGTAAATCGGTAAAAGCGTAGTACTAGGTATGTACGTGTTCGGATAGTCCGACGACCGGATTTACTGCCAACATATCCGGGGATCTCATGGGTCGCTTCCCGAAGATTCACCGATGACGTATGACTCGCACATAATTAATCTGGGATTAATTAGATGAGATAGAAAATTAATCTAGGATTAATTACGGAGATATTTTATCTGGGATAAAATATTATTTAAAGAGAGAGAACGATTAATTTGGAATTAATCGATAAAATAATATATTCGATATATTATACGAAATTAGATTTCGACGCGGAATTAAAATTAGATTTTAATTCGGGCGAACGAGTTAATTTAGAATTAATTTGTTAGCGACGTGAATAGTAATTTTGCTAGGCATAATTATTTAATTAAATTTGATTTAATTACGTCGCAACGGAAAATTCGTTAATTCGGAATTAGCGAACCCGAGCCAGGGAGTGTTTGCGGGCCCACTCGCATTTCGAATCAAGTGCGGCCCACAAGTCACATCACGCGTCACATCCCCTGTCATTTTAGTGATGGATGTCAAGTCACATTTTTTGTGATTGACAACCAGTCACTATTCATTATGTTGGTGGTTGTGGGCATTAAATGCCATTTTGCCTCCAAATTTGTTTAAGCTTTTTGGAAAAGCTTTTTACTAATTTTTGGTAGAGATTTTGGTATTAGTTGTATTAGGTTTTAGAAACAAAATGAAAACACAACAAACAACACTTATTCTCTCTCCCTTCTCTTCCCAATTTCGGCATTGGGCCAAAATTTCTTCTTTCTCCATTTTTCTTGTTTGGCCGAGACATGTAAGAAGAAAAGGGAAATTTTGTGGCAAAATTTCCTAGTGCTAGCACACCAAAGGAGTCATCCAAAGGTGATAGGGAAACAAACCCTTGAGCATGGAATCCATTCAAAAGGCTTGGAGCTTGAAGATCATCCATGAAGGGCTTGACCGAATACAAAGGAGCACAAAATGGACCTTGGCCGAAAAGCTTGAAGATTTTTGTTGTTCCTCGCATCGCAAAAGCCGATCAAAGTGATTATTCCGAAACTTAACTTTGTTGTATTCACACATGTTTTACGCTTAAATCGATCTTGGTTTGATCTTAGAAACCCAACAAACCCAACTCCGAGCTGATAATAATATATCGGCCACAATGGAATGTTCCCTCCTTGTGCCATCAATACTCGACCATGGGGGAGAAACTCCAACCCATGCCAATGAAGATAATAAGGCCTCAGTGGGACGTAACCCAATCCCGAGCCATAATAAATACTTAGCCACAAGGGAATGCTCCCTCTTTGTGCTACCAACATGGCCTCGGCAGAACAAATGCAGCCCCGAGCCATCAAATCATGCCATGGCCTCGGCGGAACAGATGAAGACCCGAGCCATCAAATCACCACGGCCTCGGCGGTACGAAAGTATACCCGAGCCAACAAATCACTACGGGCTCGGCAGTACAAAAGCAGACCCGAGCAATTAAATAAATATCCAAGACTTAACCGCGAGTGAAGCTTTTCAACCTCCGGAAATCACCATGGAGACCGGAAATGGCATCCCACTTCAGGTCATCCACCAAAAACAAAATCAAGATAAAAAAACAAGACAAATAAAATGAGGGTGACTTAGCACATACCTCGCACTGACCGAAAAAGAAACAACAAGGGACCCTGAGACAGCGTCCTGCCCCATGCCACTAAAACAATAATTTTAAACCTTACAGTCTAATGTCCTGGCGAACCGGGGTACGGAAATGCCACGTCGGTCTTTAATGACTTCAATTCATGCATTCTATGGTTACCTGGGGCGCCAAACGTGCTATGGTTACCCTGAGGCACCAAACGCCACATCGATCTTTAATGACTTTAATCTATACGTGATATGTTACCTGGGGCGCCAAACGTACTATGATTTCCTCGAGGCGCCAAACGCCACGTCTGTCTTTAATTACTTCAATCCATATGTGCTATGGTTATCTGGGGGTACCAAACGTACTATGGTCACCCCGAGGCATCAAATGCCACATCGACCTTTAATGACTTTAATCCATACATACTATGGTTATCTGGGGGCGGTAAACGTATTATGGTAACCCTGAGGCACCAAACGCCACGTTGGTCATTAATGACTTCAATCCATACGTGTTATGGTTACTTGAGGGAAAAAAACATACTATGGTTACCCCGAGGTGCCAAACTCCACGTCGGTCTTTAATGACTTCAATCCATACGTTCTATGATTACCTGAGGGCGCCAAACATACTATGGTTACCCCGAGGTGTCAAATGCCATATCGATTTTTAATGACTTAAATCCATATGTGTTATAGTTACCTGGGAGCGCCAAACGTACTATGGTTATCCCGAGGTGCCAAACGCCACATCAATCTTTAATGACTTCAATCCATACGTGTTATGGTTACCTGGGGGCGCCAAACGTACTATGGTTACCCCGAGACGCCAAACGCCATATAGGTCTTTTCGCTTAAGCTCCCCAAAAATGCAGGTCATTTGGTAGTGATGCTCTGTCTCGTGGGTTTAATAATGACACCAGGGATTGGTGTGCCACGGGTTTCGCATATTTCCCGAATGTCTTTATCACCCCCGTGCTCTTCCCTTCGTTATATCCTCTCATTTCCTCATCTCATAAGGTTTCTTCCATCCTCTCCATCCATCCCGTCGTCGGAGCCTCTGCAGTTCTATAATTTCCATCTTTTGCCATCGTCTTAACGTGCTTGTAGCTTTTCGCACTTTCCCCACAGAAGGCGCCAACTGTTGACGGCTGATTTTCGTTCCAGAGGTGATTCGAGAAAAACCACTCCTCGAACAAATCTCCCTCAACTGTGAATTTGTTTGGTTTGGGGACCAAATGCAAACTTAGAAAATGATGAGAGAACACACGGATAAAATAGAGGATTTAACGTGATTTGGCGGAATGAACCTGACTTACGTCCACGGAGGCAAAGAAATGAAATTTTTATTATCACCTCGGGTCAGACCGACATGCCTTATCTCTCTCTTACAATAAGATTTTTAGAGTTCTTTTACAAGTAATGGAAATGGAAAATACCAATCAGAGCCCCCTAAAACTGAGTCTTCTTTCCCTTTAAATACAGCCACTGGATTTACTATAACTCCAACCTGTGACGTCGGCCACATTTTTGTCATTATTGCCCATTAGTCGTACATTATTGCCCATTACTCGTACGTTACGCCCATTACTCGTACGTTACGGCCATTCATGACGTTGGCCATGTTTCCTTGCCGTTATTGCTCATTACTCGTACTTTTTGCTCATTACTCGTACGTTACACCCATCCAACGGTCTGGCGGCTCTAGGTTTCATGTAGGGCTTACGTCATCCATACATGTGCATAAGATTCAGCAGCCCCGACCTATTACTATCTTCTTAATCAGGTTGGGTTGAAAGGGTCATATGACTTCGTCGGGTTGGTCTGTTGGAACGAGTAACATCTTTTCATTGCATCTACTAATAGGTAGGGTCGGTGTGTCAAGAGTCACGGTGCTTGGTCTGGCCTCCTCTCTTTTCCTCGACCGGGTCTGATTTGCTGAGTCGATTCTGACTTCAGAGGCTGACACGAGGCTTTGAATACCGAGGCTGCCCTGAGAGTCTGATGCAGGACCTGACCCGAACACCTCGGGTCAATCTTCACAAGTGCTCTAGTGCCCTCGAGCCTGACCACTCTGTCCTGACCACCTTGGACCTGACCACATCGAACCTGTACCTCGGGCTTGGGCCCCTCTGTCTAACCTCTTATCTTCACAATGACCTTGGGCTTTTACCCATTAATTGAAATCCCCATTCTTCCCTTCCTAAGGATTCTGATTTCTTAGGAGCTTAAAACCATCATGGTTGAAATGATATTATTCCTCGAAAGAAGAAGCTTATTAGTCAGGTTCTGCAAATGATTCTAAAAGAGAGGATGGTCTAATTTAAATGATGATTTCGCAGCTTGTTTTGATTGTGCTTTAATCAAAGCATAAAGCTTCTTTGCTCACCGTAATGCATTTTTTATAACTTGTTCTCATTGAACCACTAAACAACAATTCATTATGAAAAGTTTAGTTTAATGGATCTAAATTCTTTAAAAAAAAAAAAAAAAAAGAACTGAAGTAAACAAAAGAATTGGCTGTTCCATCGCTCTACTACTAGGAGGTATAAAAATAAAATGTTGACACTGACACAATGCATTAAAGAATTGATCCCTCATACTAACAAAAAGAATGAAAGAATAGTAGTTTAAATCTCAATTGTCTTTTGATTAAGAGCCATGTATCTCCATCTCTCTTTCTCCACAAAATCTGCATCCAAGAATCTTGAAACAAATGCCCAAATCCTATATATATCTTCAAAATTTGTCAAAAATCCCAGAGCAGCTGTCACAACAGATACCCCATTATGTGTTGTTGTTCCACTTCTTGTCTCCAATACTCTCATCCTCTGTTGTTCATACTTGTTCGAGAAAAAAATATGCTCCAAAAATCCACAACTTAGAGAAATGTTATGCCTGTCAGCAAGCCTCTGTACAAGTGCAGGATCAATCTTTGTGCCATTCCAATCAAACACATTGAATGCTACAGATGGTCCTCGATCAAACATTACTCTTGGTCCATAGATTCTAATTAGGGGAAGCCCGGTTTCTGGATATGGATGATGGAGATTCATTAATGCATTTACTAACCAGTTGATCAAGTACCTTGCTCTGTTACTTATAAGTATTAGGCCTAATGCATCTGCATGATCCAAGCCTTCGCATTGGAGTGGTTTTGAGTCTCCAACACTTGTGCTGCTTTCTGGGATTTTTGATTGGGAAGATTCATGAGGTGTCTCTAATTCAATGATATCAGAAAATGATGGATCCTTACGTATTGCTGTGATTTTATCAGCTTCTTGAGGCTCTACCATTGATTGTGTCATGTGTGGGACAAGACTCACAATCCCCATGGTTGTGGCTACACTTGAAGTTGAGTCTCTTAAGACTGAAGCACTAGATTTCTTGACAAACAAGCAACTAAACCCGGTAGGGTTTTCTCCGAAGGTCATGTAAAATGAGCAAATGAGAAACTCAGGCTTGGATATAGAGAGGCCTAAGGTGTCCATGTCCTTAGGTCCTAATGCAGTTGCATCAAGCAATACATGCCATCCATTTTCTTGAGCCACAGTCATCCATGTGTAAGCATATCTAGCTCCAGTCACTTTTGATTGAAGTGGAAACACAAATAGCCCCATTTTCTTCTTCTTCCTCTTTCCAACTAACTTCTTCATCAATTTCCCTGATTCAATTCTTAGTTTAGGCCATGAGAACTCAGCTGATGTTACTCGTGCTCCGCGCTTCTTGGTGCTTTCAATCATCAATTCAGCTGCTTCATTTTCATGGTCATAAACCGTGAGAAGTTTTGTATTAGAATTAAATGGATAAGATTCTGCCAGAATCTTAAATGCTGATGATTGGTTAGCTGTGAATACCAATGTGTAATCATCTTCAGAAATGTTCATGAACTCAAAGATTCTTGTCCTGATTTTGGATTCCAATTCTGATTCTTCACCACCATACTGCATCCAAGAATTTAAGTTCACTGACCTGTAACAAATGTCAAAGAATGGTGGCTCTAATTGCATTGATGGAGGAGGAGTAGATGAAGTGGAGGCAATTGACTGTTCATAGATTGAAGAACAATGACTCTGCAGCTGAGAGTAAGAGAAGAGACCATGGCCAATGTAATCAAAACATACATGGTTCTTCAAGGAGAGATGAAAATAATATTGTGTTCGGATTTGATCAGCTTGATCAGTTTGCAAGTAATGTGGAAACACTTTAGTGAAGTTATCAAATGAGTCATGCAATGAAGGGATGGACTCATGGTTTGTGAATTGGGCATTTGGGAAAAGAGAGGATGTTGCCGTTACCTTAAACTCATGCCGGGCGGAGGCTACGGTGGCCGGAGACCTTGGAGCTTGAACTACATGAGAGTGATGATGAGAATGATGATGATCAGAAATGCCATGAAAAGGATTTGGACAGCAACCACGGCAACAGGTTTCAGAGGCCTCTCTTGTGCTTGGTGAAAGCATTATGTTTTCTCCACCTCCTCACACAATTAATTTATTTTTCCCATTAAATCATCCAATCAATTATTGTTTACATTGGACATTATGATTTTGCCGTATAGAGCAAGTTGTTTGTTTCAAACTTCCTATTAATAATCCCCCATTGACTTGGTCTTCCATTAATTACAAAGACAGGTTTTTTGTTGACACATATTCCCATGCATGACTTTAAAGTAAAGATGGGCAGTTAATTCATCTTCAAGGGACGTAGTTCGGTGGTGTAAGGTTCATGATCTCACCTTGAATTTCTGGTTTCGAATCTAGAGAGTGTATTTCTTGTAAGAGTTTGGGACAGATAGGGTTTTACCTGTTGCGCTTAAGCCCGGAATGAATGATTTAGCAGTGAGGTTTCCAACTATTTCAAAAAAAAATTATTAAATAAATATAAATTTGCATTAACTTGTTAATTATATTATATTATAATGGATAAACTCTGGTTTATTAAATGTCCCTATATTTCAAAAAATATTCAAAAAGTTACTTTTATTATAATTAAAAGTTATTTGTAACACCTTGTTAGAGGTATAGTACTACCGACATGAGATATGAATAATCTATCTACATAAACCTCAAACCTAATGATATGAATATTTTCAACATTTTTCAAAAAAAAAAAAAAGAACTAAACAGACATTTAATATAAAATTTAAGGCTTAAAAAGATATTTAATCTTGTTATAATTCTATTAATATTATAATAATAAGAAGTTTTGGGACAATTGTCTTGATATACGAAAATTATATTATATGTCGGGTGTATATGTCATCTCTCTCACAACAGACGGGCCTCATAACTGTGTGGGGCCCGTCTGTTGTGAGAGAGATAACATATACACCCGGTACATATATACCACCTCCTTAATATATATATCATTTAAAGCCCGTTCCAGAACCTACTCTAAAAAATTATGAAAATGCCTACTGATAAGTTATTTTACTCTAGAAAGACAAGAAAATTCACTGGAAAGACTAACACTAGTCTATCTCAATAATGAAGTGAGGAGGTATCAACTATTAAACCGATAAATAGTTGACTTTGAAGTTCAAAGTTCAGTGAATTGTCAAATTGTCACATTAACATTGTAACATTGAATTAGTAAATATTTTGATATGAGTTTAGTTAAGGAATTTGGATTTAGTACTCAGTTGTTTATCCACGTGTGTATGAATATATAATTAAAACTCAATTACTTATAAATTTTTATTCAATAAACTATTAATCATAATTTAAAAAAAAAAAAAAAAAAAACTCAACACATAATTCAATGGAATACAGAATCTAGATACCTAATGAAAATGCAGGAACATAAAAGAACAAGCTGAAAAAGGCAAGAAGAGTCTTGATAGTGGCCGGCAATAGAACCCACCTTCACTGATTTCTTGTGAAACACACAAATTTTCCATGGTAGCTTCAAGTTGTCAAAATATATTGCAACCTTTTGTGACCACCAATAATAGGACATTTCAACAATATGTACCTTCATCTTTTTGTTTGATAGCTAGCAATAGCATGCAAGAAATCTCCTAGAGGTTTCTTCTATGATTGTTGATTAAAGTTTGAGGGAAAGGACCACAATTATAAATAAATAAATAAAAGTTTTGTTGACATCACATGAGCCAACTTACCTTGCCTTCCACATTTTGGGCTGCAAACGTAAACGTCGTCCTATTCAATCACCTTATCCTCCTTATTAGTAAATACATATACATACACATATGTGATAAATTTCTTATATAAAAATTATAGCTTTCGTCACGTGTATGATTATGATTAAGTACATATTAAAGAGAGATTATATTTAGGGGTATTCACGTATCAGAACGAGTCGGGTTTTTTTTTTTTTTTTTGAATTATGTGAGACTCGATCAGATTAGGTCACGTGGGTCTGAAAATCCGAACCCGAAATTTGAGATGTGAAACCAGATCGTGTAGGGTTGGGTTGATAAAAAAAAGTAATTTTTTAAATATATAAAAATTAGTTATTTTATGTCCCAAAAATTATTATATATATAAAGTTCCAAGAAAATAAAAGTAATAAATAAATGAAATGCTAACAAAAACTTTAAAAAATTATAAAATTTTTAGAAAAATAATCAAAATATTATAGTATCGAATCAGGTTGGATTTTAATATTAAACATATGACCCAACTCATAAGTCACTCGAGTCGGATAGTGAATTGACCTGAAAATTTGTACACCCTTTGTAAAAAAATAAAATAAAATGATGAGAGTATTTGGTGGGAATTAATTTTGCAGATGTTGTGAAATAATGATAGTTCAAGCAGAGACTTAGATTGGAAATTTATTTCAGGTGGGACACGCGTTTAACTTATAACAAACTTTTTCTCCACTAATAGAAAAAGATTTCTTGATAGAAAAATTAATTGTCAAAAATTTAGAATGTCAAATTTGTTGTGATTCACTGATCACTTTAAAATATGTTTTGAGGAAAAACCGAATCATTTTCTATTACTACAAGAATAGATTACAAGTAAGTGTTTAAACTTACAAATACAAAAAACCTCACTATACTTCTCTCTATAACACTTTGGGATGCCTTGAGCTCTAAGATGAGCTCTGAATTTATAGCCCATGTCCAGCTCAAAATGTCAACAAATCTACAGTGTTCCACCTAAAGTGAGTTGTCTGTCTTCACCAAATTCAAACCCTGATTTTGTGGAAATCTCAATCAACACCTAATGTCCTTTGTCTTCATGGTAGTAGCTGGCAGCTGGAATCTGGAAGCTCCATGGTAGCTTCATACAGAGCATGCACAGCTCATGCAGCTGGACTCAACAATTCTCCCCCTCCAACTGCGTCTGAAACAATCATCATCTGACAGCTATCCCGGCTATGTCTATGCACAACTCTAACTTGTCTCGAGTAACCATTTTTGTTAACATGTCGGCTGGATTCTCATCTGTATGGATCTTCACTAGTCTCATCAGTTGTTGATCCATTACCTCGCGCATCCAATGATAGCGAATATCAATGTGCTTCGTTCGGGAATGATACATTGAGTTCTTGCTCAAGTCTAAAGCACTCTGACTATCACAATATATCTTGTATTCTGTCTGCTTGATCCTTAACTCTTGGAGAAAACGCTTTAACCACAACATTTCCTTTCATGCCTCAGCTATAGCGATGTACTCAGCTTCTGTTGTGGATAATGCAATACACCTATGCAATCTTGACTGCCATGACACAGCTCCCCCTGCAAAAGTGTAGATGAATCCTGATGTAGATTTCCTACCATCAAGATCTTCTGCCATATCTGAATCTGTATAACCTTCCAATATCGGATCAGCTCCCCCATAACACAGACGATATTTTGATGTACCATTGAGGTACCTGAGAATCCATTTGACTGCCTCCCAGTGTTTTTTTCCAGGGTTAGAGAGAAAACGACTCACTACACCCACTGTGTGTGCAATATCTGGTCTAGTACAGACCATTGCATACATTTGGCTTCCAACAGCTGAAGAATATGGTATTGATGACATCTCATCTATCTCTTTCTTGGATGAGGGACACAAACTCTTGCTCAGTTTGAAATGGTGCGCTAGCGGAATGCTGACTGGTTTGGCTTTCTGTATATCAAACCTCCTGATAATCCGTTCAATATAACTCTCATGTGAAAGCCACAACTTCTTGTTCTGTCTGTCACGAACAATCTCCATTCCCAAAATCTGTTGAGCTGGTCCTAAATCTTTCATGTCGAAAGACTTAGAGAGTTCCTTCTTCAGCTGGCTGATCTTCCCTGCTTCTTATCCAACAATCAACATGTCATCTACGTATAGTAGAAGAGCAACAAAATTTCCATTTGGAAACCTCTGGATGTATACACACTGATCTGCTGCAGTTCTTTTGTATATTTGACCCACCATGAATGAGTCAAACTTATTGTACCACTGCCTCAGTGCTTGCTTGAGCCCGTACAAGCTCTTTTTCAACTTGCAAACAAGGTTTTCTTTTCCTGAAACCTTGAATCCTTCTGGCTGCTCCATGTAGATTTCTTCATTCAGATCACCATGAAGAAATGATGTTTTGACATCCATCTGTTCAAGCTCCAAGTTCAATCTTGCTACCAATCCTAGGATGACTCGAATTGAAGCCATTTTTACCACTGGTGAAAAGATCTCATCAAAGTCAATTCCCTTTTTTCTATAGGAATCCCTTGACTACTAGCTGGACTTTGTGTTTCACCACTTTTCCGCTACCATCTTTCTTGAGCTTGAACACTCATTTTTTCTTCAGTGTCTTCATTCCATGTGGGAGCTTGACTATCTCATAAGTGTTGTTTTTCTGCAGAGATTCCATTTCATCCTACATTACGTGCAGTCATTTATCTTTGTCTTTATGAGATACAGCTTCGTTGAAGGTTTCTGGCTCCCCCTCGTCAGTAAGCATAATGTATTCAGATCCCGAGTATTTAAATGATGGAATCTGGCCTCGCTCAGATCTTCGTACTGAAGGTTCACTGGTTTCTGGCTTTCTGTTGTCATCCATATCTGACGACGATCATGTAGCATCTGATGGAGCAGGTTGTAGCTCCATCTGCTCAGCACCACTTTCCTCCTCCGGTTCTGCTTCTGGCATGTCTTGCACCCCATCATCATTTGTGGCCACTCGTATTGGTGCTGGGGTTTTATCTGGATTTGCATCAGCTTTGTTGGCCTGGATTTAGAAGGCATCTTGAGCTTTTCAATGTCTTCTATTGTTTGGTCTTCGAGAAACACTACATCCATGCTTCTGATGGCCTTCATTTCCTTCGGGTACCATAGTCTGTATCCAAATTCCTCGTCTCCATAGCCTATGAAGATGCATGGAGTAGTACTTGCATCGAGCTTCCGCCTGAGCTCCTTGGATTCGTGTGCAAAGGCTAAACATCCAAATATTCTGAGGTGAGAATATGAGGGATTCTTACCAGACCACACTTTCTCTGGAATCTCAAAGTTCAACGGTACATATGGTGATCTGTTGATCAGGTAGCAGGCGGCACAAACAGCTTCTCCCCAGAATGGCTTTGGCAGCTTAGCCATGCTGATCATGCTTCTGACTTTCTCCATAATGGTGCGGTTCATCCTTTCAGCGACATCATTGTGTTGTGGGGTGCGTGGAACGGTCCTTTCATGTCATATGTCGTGACTTCCGCAGTAGGCATCAAACTCCCTGGAAGTGTATTCGCCTTCATTATCTGTGCGAAGGCACTTCAGTTTCTTCCATGTTTCACGCTCAACCATGGCATGGAACAGTTTGACATAGTCCAGGACCTGATCCTTTGATTTCAGAAAATACATCTATACTTTCCGAGAAGCATCGTCAATAAAGTCAGAAAATATTTATTACCGCCTAGTGAATTTACCTCCAAGGGACCACAAACATCAGAGTACACCAGACTGAGTAACTCTGATTTTCTTGTAGAAGAGAAATTGAAAGAGACTCTGTGTTTCTTACCGTAAAGACAGTGATTGCAAAGATCCAGAGCAACATTTTTGGAGACAGAGATTAGATCCTTCTTTGTCAAGGTAGACAACCTCTTTTCACTCATGTGACCGAATCTCTGGTGCCATAGATTCTGAGAAGCCTCCGGTTCAGCTACATTGAGGCTTTCTGCAAATATCTTCACATGAGTCTTGTATAGAGTTCCACAAATATATCATCGGACGATGACCATGGCACCTTTGATCATTCTTCAAGTGTCATTGCTGAAGTGGCTAGCTTAACCCTGTTTGTCAAGGGCTACCCCCGAGAGTAAGTTGAGCCGAAGTTCTGGAACATGTCTTACCTCCTTCAGGGTTATTGTATACCATGTATTTATCCGCAACTGTATTTCACCAATTCCCACTATCTGAGAAGAACTGGTATTCCCCATCTTTACTGCTCCAAAGTCTCCTGCTTTGTATGTTGTGAAGAAATCTCTGTGAAGAGTGACGTGGTAGGATGCTGCAGTATCTACCACTCACTCTACATCCTGAGTTGTGGCGTGAAGGCATGCTTCTTCCTGGTCGGAGCATATAGCTACATCTACTGTGGTAACTACTAATGTCTTCGCATCATTCTTCTTCGGCTGGTTATTACCTTGTCCCTCCTCTCGTTGCAGTTTCTGGAAATTCTTCTTTAAGTGGCCTTCTATGCCACAGTGAAAGCACTTGTATGTCTTTCTCCCATCCTTGGATTTGCCTCTGCTTTTGCTTCTGCCTCTCCTCCCACCTTGATTTTTCTTATGTTGTATTCCTCGATGCTCCGAGACAAGGGCGTCTGTTTGATCTGATCCCACGTCTTTTCTTCTAGCTTCTTCATTTGACAAGGCGTCTTTTACCATAGGCATGGTAAGTTTGCCTCCTGTAGCTGAGTTGCTGAGAGTAACCACCAGAGTCTCCCAACTATCAGGAAGAGAACTGAGTAGCAAGAGGGCTTGAACTTCGTCTGCCAGTTGCATGTCTACTGCTGACAACTGGTTCACCAGGCTTTGGAACTCGTTGGTGTGTTATGCAATGGAAGTTCAATTTCGTAGCTTCAGGTTCACCAAACGCCTCATGTTTAAGGCTTTATTCTGAGCTGTTTTGGCCTGGAACATGTCTTCCAATTTCCTCCATATTTCATAAGCATATGTATCATGTGCTATGTAGTGGAAGACATTATGGCCGATCCACTGCCTAATCTGTCTCAGAGTTCTATTATTGAGTTTGTTCCAGTCATAGTCTTTAATAGATTCTGGTTTCACTCCCTTCAACTTGATGACATCAAACAGATCTTTGCAATGCAAAAATTCAATTATCCGAGGTCTCCAGAGGGAGTAATTAGTTGCATCCAGTTTAATCATTGCACCAGAAGATGAATCTTCCATTTCCATTTTAAGTTTTACAGTTTAAAATAAAAATATGTTAAAATAGGGGCTGTATTTCACAAATCTGAGGTCACTGTTGCGTCCGGAACGGTCGAAAATGGTGGAATAGATACTTCGTTGGTCTAAATTCGACATAGGGGCTGATTTGTAAATTCTTAAAACTTCTGGGGTAAAACTGTAAATTTCAAAGACTTCAGGGGGCTAAATGAAATTTATCAGGATGCTGACATGGCAGTGCTGACGTGGCAGAGATGGGACCGGATTGCTGATGTGGCAGGTGACGTGGCAGCTGACATGGCAGGGTGACGTGGCGAGGAGTGTTGACGTGGCAGCTTGCGTGTCGCTGACGTGGCTGCCACGTATTGTCTTCAACCTCGGTTTAGCGTGTGGGGCGTGTGCCGAGAGTGTGGTTCACGCGCCGGCGCGTGTTGGCGCATGCGCCTCCGTCTGACGTTCGTTTGATCACCGAAAAATACCACCGAGCTCGTCTTAACGTGAACTAGCTGATGGTACCCTCAAATTGGATTTTTGACAACTTTCGTCGGAACCAATTTTCCGAACCGAAGCCTCTGTTTTTTGGTTTTACGACCCCAAAGAAGAACGAAAGCTCATGATACCACTTGTTGTGATTCACTGATCACTTTAGAATGTGTTTTGAGGAAAAATCGAATCACTTTCTATTACTACAAGAATAGATTACAAATAAGTGTTTAAACTTACAAATACAAAAAACCTCACTACACTTCTCTCTATAACACTTTGGGATGCATTGAGCTCTAATATGAGCTCTGAATTTATAGCCCATGTCCAACTCAAAATGTCAACAAATCTACAATGTTCCACCTAAAGTGAGTTGTCTGTTTTCACCAAATTCAAACTCTAATTTTGTGGCAATCTCAATCACCACCTAAAGTCCTTTATCTTCATGGTAGTAGCTGGCAGCTGGAATCTGGAAGCTTCATAGTAGCTTCATGCAGAGCATGCACAGCTCATGCAGCTGGACTCAACAAAATTTTTGATAGATTTTTTCTCCTCTCAATAATTCTTGACATATTTTTTCTATAAAAAATTATTGACATAATTTTTATGTCAAGAATTCTTGACTATATATATCTGTTATAAAAATTTATTATGAACATATTACAAAGTTTTATGATAGATTTTTTTCTATCAAGAATTTTTTATGAGAAAACAAATATATTGTTAATTTTACAATAAATAAATAAATAAATAAAAATTGTATTGAGCGTTTATCAATGTTATTGATTTTATCTAAATATAAATATCACCAAAACAATATAAACAAATCATTTATCGTTCAATTCATTTCTATTGATGAGAAAAGAATGTATATATCATATATTATATTAAAATTAAAAATACATACACAAGTTTGATTTATATATTAGCAATCACTTTAAGCAGAGCCTCAAAGCTAATAAGGATATCTTTAACCTAAGAACTTATTATCAAGACACAGAAAGGTAAACTATCTTTAGCATATTTGTAATCACTTTAAGAGAAGCTTTCGATGCCCTGTCATGGATAACGTATGGTTGCTTCTTCTGAATAATACAAAAGTAAATGACAATTATCTCAAGACACCAATATTTAATAATTAACTAGGACTTGCACATAATTTTTGATTCTGAATATTACTTGTTTCGACATATTCTTCCAAGTCTCGAATCATTTCCGATCAATGTCAATCCACTCCTAAATTGGAATTTTGAACGAAGGCAGGTATGTAATAGAAACCTTCAGAGGGACTGACAGATCTCTTAAGGAAATAGGAGATTCACCCCCCTTCAAAATCCTTAAAAAGGTATCCATCCAAGAAAAGCTGCCACTGACCAGTGCTCCCGAAGAAAAGCCTTCAGATCAGGAGCAACACCCTTCCCTTCAGATCCGTATGTATGTTTGTCATGAAGGAAAATATTTTCAGTCTCTAAAAGTACTACCATGTGACTTGGTCTGTTGATCATGATTTATTTAGCACGAAATTTACACAGGAGTTCAAACTATTTCATTAGAAACATATGTTTCTTACTGCCAATGGAATCATCCAACTCTATATTGGAATCAGGGCCATTTCTTCAAGCTAGGAACAAAGCCTGATTCCCATTTAAAGAGGTCACATAAGGTTATCAAATGTGTACATAATTTCACTTGAAACCATAATAATATTATTTGCTGTTATTTCCCAGATCTGGTGAATAATTATGCAGCAGTCAGTCATATAAAAGAAAATTCTAAGCCTCAATCACATATATATTTAATATAGAAATATGCATATCAAAGCATACAATAAATTGTTGTAAATTCTCTAAATATAGAGTATGGAGAGAGGAGGGTCATGTCCCTTGAGTAGTGCCCTATGGGAGAGGCATTAACATGTAGGGACATGTCCTCTAAAATTGATAGAACATGCCTTTAGGCTCCCAAGGGTTTAAGGAAGGGGTATAACCCTTGGGAGAGTTATATCCCAAACCAAAGGGTGCCCTCAAAGGCACCCTTCTATGTCTATTTAAAGGAGCCTTCATTGTTCTTTCAAGAATCCGAAATCCAGAAGTAAAGTCTCATACATTTTAGAGTCAAGAGAGAGTTCCCACCATTGTCTCAGTTCAAGATCTTGTTAAGGAGTGCCCCTTGAATAAGAGGAATCCAAGTAATCCTGGGAGGACGTTAGCCAAAAAATCCGTAGAGCACCGAGGCGGGGCTAATAAGTTCTTAAGGACAGAGGCAACTCGACTTGGACTATAAATTTTCGTCATTTTTCAGGTTTTTCTTATTCTCTAAGTTTTAGGATTTACGTCTAATGTTGGTATGTTAGTGTAGATTTGAATATATGTTATGGTTTTGATTTGTTTGATGCATGTTAGTTTCGTTTAATAACACTGATTTCCCCAACAATCTTAAGAACTTATTACTTTTAGTGCTGTTAGATGAGAATTTGCATGTGTTAATAGTCAATTTTCTGGAAAAACTGTATTCTGCGGATGAAAAATACGCAAGGGCGTTCGAATATTCGACGAACGCATAGGAAAAATTTTGATTTTTCGTAAGAACATTTGAACGTGTATTCAAACGCAACTCGAACGCAAGTCTTCTGCCAAAGAACGTTCAAACGCGTCTTCAAACGCACCACGAATGTAAACCCTCTGGAACATTTCGTTCGAACGCGTTTTCGAACGCAACACGAATGTGAACTCTCTGGATCATCTCGTTCGAACGCGTTTACGAACGCTACACGAACGTGAAATCACTGGACAGTTTCGTTCGAACGAAGAAACGAACGTGACACTAACGAAATTAGTCCTGAAATCACTTTTAGATTAAACAAGACTTCGATTAATTTATAATATCAACTTAGTAAAATCATATATTGTATTACAATAAACTTGGTAGTATAGATTTAAGTTAATATTAGGGTGTTCAATTATCACAAGCATACACATAGTGATAAAGTTGAAATTTAATTGTAAGTTGCATACTTGGTTGAGAATTAAAAGTGTAATCTTACACACGTAATTCCATCCAAGCTTGATTGATTTATATACCTATACACATATAATTCTACACATATTTATTGTTATATTGTGAAATTAAAAGTGTAATACTAAGTTTGAATGCCTAAGAGATTCTATTGAGGAAGTGTTAAAAGGATATTCTATCAAAAAGGCGATAAGAGCCTAAGTGGTCAGGGATTTAAGTGGTTACTCCGGACCCCCCTCGTCCTCTGGGAATAATCATTTATTTGCTTATCATAAGAAACCTTAGTAGTAAATTCAAGGACTTGTGTTAATTAGTACTACTGTCCAATATAACAACGAGTGGATACTTGGTATATCACTTGGACAAGATCATTCGTTGATCATTGTACAATTTGTCTTTTGTAGACTTATTTATCGTTGTTGGTTTTTCCAATTACACATGGCTAGCGAAAATATCACAGTACCGGTCGCTCATGGAGAAAAACCGGAAAAGTTTAGTGGAGCAAACTTTAAACAATGGCAGAGCAAAATGTTGTTCTACCTGACAACGCTGCAGTTGGCTAAGTACCTCAAAGATCCTCCAGATCCTATGGAGGGTGAATCAGCAACAGCCAAGCAACTACGAGAAGAGACATGGTCGTCAGGTGACTTCTTGTGCAAGAACTACCTCTTGGGAGGACTTGACAATACCATGTACAATGTGTACCAAGGTATGGTTTCTGCGAAGATTATTTGGGATCTCTCGAGAAGAAATACAAAATCGAGGATGTCGGGCAAAAGAAATTTATCGTGGGTAGGTTCCTGGACTACAAAATGGTAAATTCAAGAACGGTAATGTCTCAATTGGGTGAAATGCAATTGATCATTCATGAAATATTGGATGAAGGGTTGAAACTCTGTGAAACGTTTCAAGTTGCCACAATCATTGAAAAGTTGCCTCCATCATGGAAGGACTTCAGGAGCTATCTGAAACACAAAAAGAAACAGATGAGCCTTGAAGACCTTGGGGTTCGATTGAGGATCAAAGAGGACAACAGGAAGTCCGAGAAGGCCAGCTACAAGACTATGGAGTCTAAGGCCGACATCGCCGAGGATGGAAAGGGTAGCAAAAAGAGAAAGAACAGTGGAGCTGATTCTTCCCAAGCAAACAAGAAGTTCAATGAGAAGTGCTACAACTGTGGAAAAGCGATTATATGGAAAAGGACTGCAGAAACAAGAAGTCTCAGGACAAAATCAAGAAAAAGAAAAATGAGGCCCGTGTCACTAAAGATGAGCAGCTAACTGATGAGATCTCAGAAATGAACATTTCAGCAGTTGTAACAGAAGCCAACTTGGTTGGGAATCCGAGTGAATGGTGGGTAGACACTGAGGCTACTCATCATATCTGTGCTGATAGCAAGATATTTTTCTTATATCAGAAGGTCGATGGTGGCGATCATCTGACTATAAGAAACTCCTCTACCTCTAGAGTGGTTGGAAAAGGCACAGTGGTTCTGAAGATGACATCCGGAAAGGAGCTTACATTGAATAATGTTTTGCATGTTCCTGATATTCGAAAGAACTTGGTCTCGGGCTGTCTCCTTAGCAAGAATGGTTTTAAGCTTGTATTTGTTTCTGACAAGTTTGTATTCACCAAAAATGATGTTTATTTAGGAAAATGATACCTCACCGATGGCTTTTTCAAGTTCAATGTAATGACTGTCAATCGACACACTACTAATAATAAAGCTACAACTTCCGCTTATATTATTGAGTCATAAAATGTATGGCATGAGAGGTTAGGACATGTTAATTATGATACAATGCGTAAACTAATTAACATGGACCTTATACCTAAATTTGCAATTGATAACCAACATAAATGTGAGGCGTGTGTTGAAGCAAAAATGCATAGAACATCATTTCATTCCATAGAACGAAGTTCTGAACCTTTGAAACTTGTACACTCTGATGTGTGTGATATGAATATTATGAAAATAAGAGGTGGTAAAATGTACTTTGTCACTTTTATCGATGATAGCACAAGATTTTGTTATGTATATTTGCTGAGGAGCAAAGATGAAGCTATTGAGAGCTTTATACACTATAAGAACGAAGTTGAAAATCAACTTGGTAAGAAAATCAAAAGAATCATGAGTGATAGAGTTGGTGAATATGTGTCACCATTTGGTGAATATTATTCCAATCATGGAATTATTAATGAAACTACTGCTCCTTATTCACCTCAACAAAACGGGATTGCTGAGCGCAAAAACCAAACGTTGAAGGAAATGATGAACGCCATATTGACAAGCTCTGGTTTACCCCCCAGAACTTGTGGGGGGAAACCTTACTGTCCGCAAACTACGTTCTGAACAAGCTACCTCACAGAAGATTGGACAAGACACCATATGAATTGTGGAAAGGTCACGTACCTTCCTACAAATATCTGAAAGTGTGGGGGTGTCTTGCCAAAGTAATGGTTCCTAAACTTAAGAAGGTTAGAATATGACCCAAAATTATTGATTGTATATTCATTGGATATGCTCGCAAGAGTAGTGCGTATCGATTCTTGGTACACAAGTCTGAAATTCTTGACATCAATCCGAATATGATAATTGAGTCAAGGAATGCGACATTTTTTGAAGAGACATTTCCTTATAAGGAAAGACAAAGAAGAGAGTCTCTCAAAAGAACTATTGATAATGTCAAAGACAGTGATCAGGTTGACCAAGAGTCATATCAACATGGAAATATTGAGGCAAATGAACCTAGACGTAGCAAAAGAGCTAGAACGTCTAAGTCATTTGGACCCGATTTTCTGACATACTTGTTAGAAAATGAGCCTCAAAGATATAAAGAAACAATGTCTTCGTCGGAGGCACTTTTTTGGAAAGAGGCTATCAACAGTGAGATTGATTCCATCCTACAAAACCATACTTTGGAGTTGGTTGATATTCCTCCAGGTTGTAAGCCACTGGGCTACAAATGGATATTCAAACGGAAGATGAAACTGGATGGATCAATAGATAAGTACAAGGCAAGACTTATCATAAAAGGTTATAGACAAAAAGAAGGCCATGATTACTTTGACACCTATTCACCAGTGACTCGTATCACATCAATAAGAATGCTCATAGCCATAGCAGCTATATTTGGTCTTGAAATACATCAAATGGATGTAAATACGAAATTCTTAAATGGTGAACTAGATGAAGAGATTTACATGGAACAACCAGAAGGTTTCAATGTTCCTGGACAATAAAAGAAGCACCTAAACAATGGCATGAGAAATTTGACAAAGAGATGTTGTCAAGTGGGTTCAAAATCAATGAGTGTGATAAGTGTATGTACACCAAATCAACTCAAAAATGATATGTCATTGTGTGTCTCTACGTAGACGATATGTTGATAATTGGTAGTAATCATGAGATGAATCAGTCTACTAAGAAAGTACTGACCAGCAAATTTGATATGAATGATTTAGGAGTAGCTGATGTGATCTTAGGAATTAAGATCTCCAGAACATCAGAAGGATATATATTATCTCAGACTCACTATGTTGAGAAGATACTTAAGAAATATAATAAAGGAGATCTAAATGTGGCTTGAACTCTAGTAGACCTAACTCTTCATTTATCAAAGAATATTGGCTCAAGCGTATCGCAACTAGAGTATTCGAGAATCATCAGAAGTCTGATGTATCTTAAAAATTACACACGACCTGATATCGCTCAAGTTGTAAATAGGCTTAGAAGATATACGAGCAATCTATAACGTAACCACTGGAAAGCCATAGTAAGAGTTTTGAGGTATCTGAGAGAAACTTCAAAATATGGTCTGTATTATACGAGATATCGTGCTGTTCTACGAGTGGATATCTGATCCAGTGGATTCCAAATCTACGAGTGGATTTATTTTCACACTTGGTAGTGCAGCCATGTCATGGAAATCCTCGAGAAAAACATGTATTTCCTGATCTACTATGGAATCAGAGTTCATAGCATTAGACAAAACAGCGGAAGAAGCGGAATGACTTCGAAATATCCTAGAGGATATTCCAAATTGGCCAAAACCGGTGCCAACGATAAGCATATATTATGATAATCAATCAGCTATTGGGATAGCCCAAAATAAAATTTATAACGGTAAGTCTCGACACATACGTTGCAGACATAATACCATACGACAACTGCTCTCAAGTGGCAAAATATCGATCGATTATGTGAAATCAAAGGAAAGTCTAACGGATCTACATACTAAAGGTTTACCTAGAGAGAAAGTTGAGAAGTTATCGAGGGGAATGGGCTTGAAGCCTATAAATTAAGAATTGTCACTGTGGAAACCCAACCTAGCTGACTGGAGATCCCAAGATCTAGGTTCAAAATGGACAACTGAAACTTTGTGCAATTCAAAACAAACACTGTAGAGTTTTATACTCTTTCCCATTCTGATAATGATGCAGAGTGCTGTCTGTCAAGGCTAGGATAAGCTAAGGCTTTTAATGATCACTATATTAGGAGAATAGTCCTAATGGGGGTAAAGGCATATTACCTTTTTATAGTAGATCACATATTTCAAGTAAGAAGTGAGGTCGCTTCCATGGGATTTTACAGGCTGACTTTCCTAAAGTGTTTGATGAATCCAGGACCAATGTTCATGACCGAAATAAAAACAACCGTAGAACTGGAAATGGTCGAAGTAAAGTTGTGTGTTGGCAATTATCTTGGTTTACACCAACGGCATAACAGTTCAAAACTATGGGTCACTGGTTTGCCAAGTAAATTCGATTATCATTCACTAGGAAAGGTTCAAGGCAAAAGCTACCTATTTCGATGCAGCTTTAATTCACGAAAACTATCTTAAGTATCTGCATGAATATTTAGAGAATTGTGGGACATTATTGTAAATTCTCTATATATAAAGTATAGATGGATGAGGTGTTGGACAATTATGACCCATAGTATCACTATTTGTAAAGAACATTGTGTTTTTGAACAAATTAACTATGTGACAAAAGGAAATTGCTATTTTATCATTATTGTAATTAGATTACTTATATATATTAATGATAAAAGTCCATATGGTTAATCAGATTAATAAGATATGAGACAGTATTAATCCACAAACGGTTTAATCATTAAATATCCCCAGTCGAAGTATTATCAAGACTGGACATTGATAATGCGGAATAGACTAGTATTACACTTGTGCGCGTTATGGAAGCTTAACGGCATAGTTCTCATATATTTGGTTATTGGATACTTATGCAAGTGTAATAAGAGGTTCGGTTAGTCGTTGGACCTGGAACAGTTCGCTCTGGATAGACCCACTCGGAATCCCATTAGTAGTATGACTATGTGTCTATGGGAATCCGAATCAGGGTAGGTGTATGTGATCTTTAACCTGAGACTTATGTCGCTATTACTTGCGACAATCAGTTTACTTTAGTATTGATCGTCTGGAGCTTTAACAGGTTCTGTGTACGCCTGTATTGGGTTTACTGCGAATCATAGTGTCTTGGATGTGATGTCAAGATAGGAGTATCACTTCAGTCATATGGAGATGATGGTCACACAGGATACGGAACTAGTACTCTTAAAGCTGTAGCTATCGGGATAGTATGACTAGGTAATGACTTCTCTATTATAGAGATTAGTTACTCGGGATCCGATATATGCTTCGTACAAGGCAGACAGAGAGCCAGCCCTTAGGCTAGCATGTGACATCCGATACTGGATCGTATTACGTATTACATAACATTAGTATTATTACGTCTGATATAGATAATATTCCTCGGTGAATATTTCTGGAAAATTGGGTAGGCACGGTGTTTTGCTAGAAGCCAACCATGTCTTGTAAATCGGTGAGAATGTGGTACGGTGTTCGGATAGTCCGTTAATCGTATTTACTGCCAACATATCCAGGAATCTCTTGGGTCGCTTCCCAAAGATTCACCAATGATATTTGACTCATATAGAATTAATCTGGGATTAATTATGAGAGTGAACATTAATTTGGGATTAATTGCGGCAAGAATTAATCTGGGATTAAATTCGTATAGAAGAGGGAACGTGATTAATTTAGAATTAATCGATAAAATAAATTTAATAGTTAAATTGGATTTTTCTATTTAATTTATTTATTTGTGGCTAAAATAATATATCGGATATATTGATTGAAATCAGATTTCAATACGAAATTAAAATTAGATTTTAATTCGGGCAAACGAATTAATTTAGAATTAATTCGAAAGCGACTATCGTAATAATTTTGTGAGGCATAATTATATAATTAAATTGGATTTAATTATGGCGCGACGGCAAATTCGTTTAATTTGGAATTAAACGAACCTGATAAAATTGCCCGTGACTTAGTTGTGTGTTGGAGAAGCCAGCTCAAAATTTTGAATTTTAAATATGGTGGGACCACATGACTTATATCAAAGGTCATTTTTTGATGGAAGTAGTTGGCTTAATTAATGAAAAGCATTAACAACTCAACTACCAAGTTTTGGAAACACAACACCAACTCTCATTCTCTCTTCTTCTTGGCCGAAACTTCTCACCATTGGAAGTGAATTTTTGCTTCAAAAATTTCTTCAAAACTAGCACTTGAGGAGTCAAATTAGGTGATAGGGAAACTCACTCAAGCAACGAAGAACATATCAATAAGCTTGGAGCTTCATCCAAAGGAAAAATTCGAAAATTTCTCCAACTCAATGTAAGTGATTCCACCACTTTACTTGAATAATTCACACATAAAATCATAATTAGGATCTTGTGGCATGTCTTAGATACTAACAATGGTATCAAAGCCTTGCTAAATATGATTTTGAAAACTAGGGTTTATAAACTTTAATTAGGATTTTTGCTTGGAGCATGAAAATTCAAAATTGAGTTATTGGTTGATGTTAGATGATGATACTTGGAGTTGTGCATTGTTGGATTGTTGAAAAATTGATTGGATAAAATTTCCCCAATTTCCCTACCTTGGTCAAATATTACCCTAGTTCAACTTATGGTGATTTTTTAAATTTTGACAATTGGATGTGTTAATGGCATGATATAATGTTGAATGTTGATTTAATTGGATTGGAATGAAATTGGATATTAATTTCTTATCATTGCCGTGAGTTAAGCATGTTGTTGGTGACTTGATTTTGCTTTAATTTGTGTTGGACATGAATTGGAATGATAAGCATGATTAATTAGATTAATTAATATTTTGGAAATATTAGATTAATTAATTAGTTATGTTAATTACACTTAAAATTGATTAATGTAATATCTGGAATATTGTATTAATATAAATTAGTCCCTAAAATATTAATTGGGCTAATTTGATTATATTTGGATTAATGGGCTTAGTTGGGCCAAGTTTGGTTGTGGACAATTGGGTTGGATCCAATTGGGCCTAAACTATTTCCATAAAAGTCCAAAATATGACTTTTGTGCCTTTAATTATCTAATTGGGCCTAATGGGCCAAGATTAATTTATGGCATAGGGTGATTCCTAAATGGGCCAAGGCATTATGGGCTTGATCCATAATGGCCAAAAGTCCATGCCTAAAGAATTAATTTAGCCCATTGGACCTAATAGAATTTGCATTGGATTCTAAATGGGTCTTTGAGATCATTTGGATTGGATTTGGAATCCAAGTCTAAAAGGGCATTATTAAATAATAATAAGTGTAGTTGTTTAATTTGGAATTAAACTTGAATTGGTATTGAATACGATTTAAATTGGATTTAATATTGTAGTTCGATATAATTCAAGAATATTTACTTTGAGTATTTATTCTTAAACGAGTTGGACTCGCGCAAATCAAATCGTTGTATGAACATTGGATGGTCATTAATTGAAGAATTAATTAATTTGATTAGATTGATTGATAACATGTTATGTGTGAATGCTTGGATGTATTTGTTTGAATAATATATATCGGTTGGATATTAGATGGGTGAGGGCAATTTTGGAAATTGTTGTAAATATGGTATTTATTTGAAATTGGACCTACGTGTCCAGCCTATTACCTCTTATTCTCATTGTATTTATCTTCTCACCAATTCCCTTCAATGTAAATGAGGTTTCTTATAGTGTTATGTAATTGGGTATATAGTGTTAGACAGTTATGACCCATAGCGTCACTATTTATAAAAGACATTGTGTTTTTGTACAAATTAATTATGTAGCAATGGAAATTGCCTTTTATCATTTCGTAATTAGATTACTTAAATGTGTGAATGATGAAAGTCTTTATGATTAGTTCCGGATTGAGATGATATGAGACAGTATCAATCCACGACGGTTTAATCATTAAATATCTCTAGTCGTAGTATTATCGAGACTGGATATCGATAATGCGGAATAGACTAGTATCGCACTTGTGCGTGTTATGGAAGCGTAACAGCATATTTCTCATATATTTAAGTATTGGATACTTATGCAAGTGTGGTAGGAGGTTGTGTTTTACCGATGGTACGGAAAACAGCTTCGCTCTGGATAGACCCCACGAAATCCCATTGGTAGTATGACTATGTGTCTATGGGAGTCCATATCAGGGTAGGTGTATTTGTTCTTAACCTGAGACTTGCATCGCTAGTACCTGCGATAATCAATACGCTTTGGTTTTGGTCGTCCGGGACTTTAATAGGTTCTGTGTACACCTCTTCTGGGTTTATTGAGAATCGTAGTGTATTGGGTGTGATGTCAAGACAGAAGTATCACTTCATTCATATGGAGATGATGGTCACGCAGGGATAAAAAACTAGTTCTCTAAAAGGTTGCAACCGTCGGGATAATAGGACTAGGTCATGATTATCCGATAATAAAGAGACTAGTTGCTAGTGATCCGATATATGCTTCGTACGGGACAGACACTGTTCCAGCCCCAGGCCTTGTATGTGACATCAGATACTGGATCACAAGATACGCAATATTATGTATACTACGCCTGACATAGATTATATATTCCATTAAGAATATTTCTGGAGAATTGGTAAGAACGTGCTAGAAGCCAACCTTGTCTCGTAAATCGGTAAGAACGTAGTACGAGGTACGTACGTGTTCGGATAGTCCGACGACCGGATTTACTGCCAACATATCCAAGGATCTCTTGGGTCGCTTCCCATAGATTCACCGATGACGTTTGATTCGAACTTTATTAATCTGGGATTAATAGCGGAGAGACTTTATCTGGGATAAAGTACTATTTGAAGAGAGAGAAACTATTAATTTGGAATTAATCGATAAAATAATATATTCGATTTATTATACGAAATTGGATTTCGACGAAGAATTAAAATTGGATTTTAATTCGGGCTAACGAATTGATTTAGAATTAATTCGCAAGCGACGCGAATAGAAATTTTGCTAGGCATGATTATTTAATTAAATTTGATTTAATTACGACGCAACGGAAAATTCGTTAATTCGAAATTAACGAAACCGAGCCCGGAATGTGTTTACGACGCCACTCCGATTTTGAATCAAGTGCTGCCGCAAGTCACATCACTTGTCACTTTAGTGATAGATGACAAGTCACCTTTTTGGTGAGTGACATGCAGTCACTATTCATGATGTTGGTTGGTGTGGGCATTTAATGCCATTTTGGAGCCAAAAATTGGTGTTGACTTTTGGAAATCATATACCAAATTTTGGCATAGCTTTTTTATTATTGTTTTTAGGAAAAACAAGTTGAAAAAAAAAACAAACTCTCTCTCCCAAAACCAGTAAAACCGTGACTCTCCAAGGAAGAAAGGGAATTATTTTCTTTCATCTTTTGTTAGCACATTCAAGCAATCCATACAAGGTGTTAGGGAAACCGAACTGAGAGCTTGGGATCCATTTAAAGCTTGGAGCTTGTAGAACATCTTCAACAAATTCAAGCCTTGGCCGAATCCATCAAAGTGCAAGGAGAAAATTTTGTTGATCATCACATCCAAAGTCGTTCAATGTAAGTGTGTTTCCGCCACTCTTTTTTGCGTATTCATTCTTTTCTATGCTTATATTGATCTTGGGACAACCCTAGAAACCAACATATAGAAGAATGTAAAGTGCTAGTGGGAGAGAGAGATTTATTCTAGGAACAAAATGTTCTTGAATATCCATCCGTTTATATTTATTATATTTATCGCGCCTTATTGTGCTTTTAGAATGCATGTTTAAGGGTGTATGATGAGACCTAATCAAAGATAATAAATTGGTTTCCAATTTATGAAAACGCCTTCACATTTAATATTAAATGTTTCCTTCCATTGAGTGGTTCTCTCTCAAGATCCAAGATTGGCTTTGATTTGTTGGCCAAAGTCAAGATCATTGTCTATCGCGGATGTGTTTGAACCATGAAAGCTTTGTTAATATCGCATGTCTTGGGCAGTTGTGACTTGTTGGCCAAAGTCAAGGTCACTCTTATTCATCAACGTGGATTACGAAGCTTTCCCACTGTTAATGAGTCGCGCTTAACTGGAATCATTAAGCTTGTTGAGCCAAAGCCAAGGCTTAGTTGATTCAAAGGAAACAGGTTAGGAAATATATTAGATATATATCTTGGACTTGGATGTCCACCTACCGGATCTCGGAATTAGATAGGAACCAATTGATCTTAGAGATCTACCTAGTTAAATTTTATACAGCTTGTTGCCCAAAGTCAAGGTTGTGTATTATTTAACGGGATCCTAGTCCACTAGGAAACTAGGTTTCCCGAGTACTCAACGGAGGGTTAGAGGCTCGCCGAAAATTAGTGGGAGGCTAGTATTAAATTTACAATTTCGTTTAATAATCGCTAATATGCGTGCTATATTATTATTATTTCTCGTTATTATATATATTAGTTGGACTAATATTATTTATTTATTATTTTCTTTGAACAGTTAGACTGTACTAAATATTATTCCATTTGTAGTTGGTTGTATAGTTAGACTATAGTAACCATTGCATTTGAGTGTACCCGAAATATTTGATTGGATAGTTGGACTATAGCAATCAAAATGGATGGAAAGATAAGCGTTATGGACATAATTATGGGTGAGAATGTCTTTAACGGCGCAAATTTTCCAGACTGGGAGATGAACCTCAGGATAGTCCTGGGAGCTGAGAAGTTACTCTATGTAATAGAGAGACCTCTCGGCCTGAGCCCGGACTTGAGCGGCCAGTAGATCGTGAGCTTTGGAAAACTCACTGTGATGATAACTTTACTACTCAATCTGTTATGCTTGCTGCAATGACTCCTCAGTTTCGTCATCAGAACAAGGGATTTGATCCTTATGTGATGATGTTAAAGTTGAAGGATCTTCATAGATCTAATCTTAGATCTCATAAATATAAATTAAAGAAAAAGCTCTTTCACTCTCGTATGTCAGAGGGTTCATCTGTCAAACACTACATGTCGCAGATGATTACTGACATCGAACAGTTGGGTCAGCTGGGCATTACCTTCAAGGCCGAGACTTCCATAGATTTATTCTTACAGTCTTTGCCCGACTGTTGGGGCGGGTTCATCATGAACTATAATATGATGAACCAAGAGAAAACTCTTGGAGAGTCAATGGCTATGTTGAAAGAGGTAGAGCCAGAGCTTTTGAAAGGCAAGCAGCACGAGGCGCATCTTACTTCGTCATCTAAAAAGGCCAAGGCTTAGCTGAAGACTTTTGGGGGTGTGAAGAAGAAGAAGAAGAAGAATAAGGGAAATGCTCAATCATCACAGTCTTCTGGGAAGACAAAGGAAAAATCCCAAGACGTCTGCCTACACTGTGGCAAACGGGGTCACTGGAAGCGTGATTCCCGTAAGTTCAAGGTGGACTTGAAGGAAGCGAAGGTGGGCAAGGCTCTAGCTTCAGGTATGTTTGTTATTGAAATAAACATGTCTACTACTGGTTTTAAAAATTGGATTTTTGATACTGGATATGGTACTCACATATGTACTGATGTGCAGGATCTGCAGATTATCGGGAGACTGGCTTCAGGCGAGATCGACCTGCGAGTCAGAAATGGGACGATAGTCGCTGTTTTGGCCGTTGGCACCTATGTTTTGAATCTGCCCTCAGGGCATGTACTTACATTAGGCGACTATTATTTTGTACCTAGTTTGACTAGGAATATAATCTCTGTATCTAGTTTAACCCAATGCGGGTATACCTTTGTATTCAGGAACACTGGGTGTTTTGTTTATAAAGATGATATTTTTATATGTACAACAGATGTGAATAATAGTTTTTATATTTTGAATATAAACGAATCTCAAACATATAACATGACAAATAAAAAGCTCAAATTGAGTAAAACGGATGAGACTTATTTGTGGCATTGTCTTCTAGGACACATTAACAAAATTCGTATATCCACACTTTCGAAGAATGGATACTTGGACGGATTTGATCATAATTCATATGATGTCTGCGAATCTTGTTTGTTAGGCAAAATGCCTAAAACACCTTTTAGTGGTAAGGTGTAGGTGCCACCGAGCCGTTAGCCCTCGTTCATAGTGACGTATGTGGGCCCATGTCTAGCCAGGCTAGAGGTGGATATGAATACATAGTAATCTTTACGGATGATGCATCGCGTTATGGTTATATGTATCTTATGAAACACAAGGTTTGCAAACAAGGTTTGCAAGTTAAACCGATCCATTTATGGATTAAAGCAAGCATCGCGTTCTTAGAACCAACATTTTGATGAGATCATAAAAGAATATGGTTTCATTCAAAACGAAGATGATTCTTATGTATATAAGAAGGTTAGTGGGAGCGTACTAACATTCATTCTCCTATGCGTTGATGATGTATTGCTTCTTGGAAATGACATTCTTATGCTACAATCGGTGAAAGCTTGGATTTCATTAAAATTCTCTCCATGAAAGACCTGAGAGAGGCAGCCTTTATTTTAGGAATAAGGATCTACCGGGATAGATCTAGAAAGCTGCTGGCACTCTCCCAGAGCTCGTACATTGACAAAGTGTTTAAAGATCCAAACATGTACTTCGATGATTTCATCTGATTCGTGAGATCATACATCGTGGCGATGTGAAGATCGAGAAGATCGCATCAGATGATAACATTATAAATCCGCTGACGAAGCCTATATCTCAGCAAAAGTTTGAGCGACATGTACATAGTTCAGGTGTTAGATACTTGAGTGATTGGCTATAGGCCAAGTGAGATATTGTTGGACAATTATGACCCATAGCATCACTATTTGTAAATAACATTGTGTTTTTGTACAAATTAACTATGTGACAAAAGGAAATTACTATTTTATCATTATTGTAATTAGATTACTTGAATATATATTAATGATAAAACTCCATATGGTTAAATCAGATTAATAAGATATGAGACAGTATTAATCCACGAACGGTTTAATCATTAAATATCCTTAGTCGAAGTATTATCAAGACTGGACATTGATAATGCGGAATAGACTAGTATTACACTTATGCACGTTATGGAAGATTAACGGTATAGTTCTCATATATTTAGCTATTGGATACTTATGCAAGTGTAATAAGAGGTTCTGTTAGCCATTGGACCGGGAACAGTTCGCTCTGGATAGACCCACTCGGAATCTCATTGGTAGTATGACTATGTGTCTATGGGAATCCGAATCAGGGTAGGTGTATGTGATCTTTAACCTGAGACTTACGTCGCTATTACTTGTGACAATCAGTTTACTTTAGTATTGGTCGTCTGGAGACTTAACAAGTTCTGTGTACGCCTATATTGGGTTTACTGAGAATCATAGTGTATTGGATGTGATGTCAAGATGGGAGTATCACTTCAGTCATATGGAGATGATGGTCATACAGGATACGGAACTAGTACTCTTAAAGTTGGAGCCATCAGGATAGTATGACTAAGTCATGACTTCCCGATTACAGAGAATAGTTACTCGGGATCTGATATATGCTTCGTACGGGGCAGACACAGAGCCAGCCCTAGGCCTAGCATTTGACATTCGATACTGGATCGTATTACGTATTACATAACATTAATATTACTATGCCCGATACAGTTAATATTCCTCGGCGAATATTTATGGAGAATTGGGTAAGGACGATGCTTTGCTAGAAGCCAACCATGTCTTGTAAATCGATGAGGACGTGGTACGGGGTACGCACGTGTTCGGATAGTCCGATAACTGTATTTACTGCCAACATATCCAGGAATCTCTTGGGTCGCTTCCCAAAGATTCACCAATGACATTTGACTTATATAGAATTAATCTGGGATTAATTATGAGAGAGAATTAATCTGGGATTAATTGCAGCAAGAATTAATTGGGATTAAATTCATATAGAAGAGGGAAGGCGATTAATTTAGAATTAATCGATAAAATAAATTTAATAGTTAAATTGGATTTTTCTATTTAATTTATTTGTTTGTGACTAAAATAATATATCGGATATATTAATTGAAATCGGATTTCAATACAAAATTAAAATTGGATTTTAATTCGGGCGAACGAATTAATTTAGAATTAATTCGAAAGCGACTATCGTAATAATTTTGTGAGGTATAATTATTTAATTAAATTGGATTTAATTATGGCGTGACGGCAAATTCGTTTAATTCGGAATTAAACGAACCCGATAAAATTACCCGTGACTTAGTTGTGTGTTGGAGAAGCCAACTCAAAATTTTGAATTGTAAATATGGTAGGACCACATGAGTTACATCAAAGGTCAATTTTTTATGGAAGTAGTTGGCTTAATTAATGAAAAGCATTAACAACTCAACTACCAAGTTTTGGAAACACAACACCAACTCTCCTCCACTCTTCTTCTTGGCCGAAACTTCTCACCATTGGAAGTGAATTTTTGCTTCAAAATTTCTTGAAAGCTAGCACTTGAGGAGTCAAATGAGGTGATAGGGAAACTCACCCAAGCAACGAAGAACATATCAACAAGCTTGGAGCTTCATCCAAAGGAAAATTCGAAAATTTCTCCAACCCAATGTAAGTGATTCCGCCACTTTACTTGAATAATTCACACATAAAATCATAATTAGGATCTTGTGGCATGTCTTAGAGACTAACAGGAGGGTTATGTCCTTTGAGTAGTGCTCTATGAGAGAGGCATTAACATGTAGGGACATGTCCTCTAAAATTGATAGAACATACCTTTAGGCTCCAAAGGGTTTAAGGAATTGGTATAACCTTTGGGAGGGTTACACCCCAAACCAAATGGTGCCCTCAAAGACACCCTTCCATGTCTATTTAAAGGAGCCTTCATTGTTCTTTCAAGAATCCGAAATCCAGAAGTAAAGTCTCTTACATTTTAGATTCAAGAGAGAGTTCCCACCATTGTCTTAGTTCAAGATCTTGTTAAGGTGTGCCCCTTAAACAAGAGGAATCCAAGTAATCCCGGGAGGATGTTAGCTAAAAAATCCATAGAGCACCGAGGCGGGGCTAATAAGTTTTTAAGGACAGAGGTAACCCGACTGAGACTATAAATTTTCGTTATTTTTCAGGTTTTTCTTATTCTCTAAGTTTTAGGGTTTATGTCTAATATTGGTATGTTAGTGTAGATTTGAATCTATGTTCTGGTTTTGATTTGTTTGATGCATGTTGGTTTCGTTTAATAACACTTATTTCCCCCAACATAAATAGTATATGAAGTTTTCTACATAAATGGTTGGCAACCTTTACAAAATGAAACTTGAAATGATTATCAAATTGAAAACAAGATAATCAATTTTCCTCGAAAATTTGATAGTTATAAAAAACGCTTGACCAAATGAAACATAATGTTTATTAACTTACTAATGAAACAACAAAAAAGTACATCAACTAAAATCTATATCCGATTTTTACTTTAGCACCGGTGTACCCCTTTCCCCAAAGTACATCAGCTCCAAACAATGATTAATCCAGATGATTCAACCTCATCAAATATGGCAGAGCAGAATAAACAAACAAAGATTCCAGTTAATTATTAGTATATATATATATATATATATATATATTATATATATATATATATATATATATATATATATATATATATATATATATTCGATCTAATTTAATTAAATTAAAACTAAATCTGGTTTAGTCATATGTATATATTAGACAAAGATCTACAACGTAGTGAGTAGTTATAACATAGGTTGTAATTGACATTAGGAAGCGTCACTGTAAGTTGTATATTCTCAAATAAAGTTCCTGGTCAAAATTTATTGACACGGGTCGGTTAATAAAATCCATTGAGACTAGTACATGTCATATAACTAGACTTGATCCGATGGTTTATCCCAGTGAACCATGAGTCTTTGGAGACTCGTATAGACATGTAGGTGTTTATTCAATAAACATTGAACGACTCATCGAATATTTCTTAATATATGGTACACCAACA